>VDFB02189678.1:0-15040 GCA_007258455.2 Sequoia sempervirens
ACTCTTCAATGACTAGCTTTTCATGCACCACCAGCTGTCACTATGGATAATTATTCCCATATTTACAATGTATGAGAACAAAGCCTCAACCAATCAATAAATGAACTACTTATAATTGTTTCTTGACCTTTATACCCAGTTGTCAAAACTTTTGTTGTTGTAGTATATGGCATTGTTACTTTAATATTGAACACAACAGTGTAACTTGCTACTGTCAAAGACCTCTTTCTTGAATCTTCATTGTTATGCTATTCCTGATGGATTATGTTTTGGGCCTCATGGCAGTCATGTTGACTTTTAGCTTTCTCTATTATATTGTTACAAAAACTTCCTTGACTACTCCAAATTTTCAAACTCTGCTTTTCAAACATCACTCTTACTACTTAACCATCTCTATCATTTCTTACCAACAAGGAAGAGTGATAAAAAACATGATTTTTGCAACAAAATTCATAGTATTTGTTCTTCAATTGTTGCTCCTTTGACTCATTATGGGTGTATGCACTCACAAAAGGATATGAATATCACAGTGAAACTTTCCTGGGAATTGGACATTCCGACAGGTGACTAATATCTTTCTGTGGACGTTCATTTACTTGTCAAACCAGGGGACGTAGACTTTAAATGGCGCAGCAAAATATATGCACTAGGAATCTGTTTTAGTCAAATCTTAGCAAAAATACATACTAGAAAGAAATTATATCTAAGCTACAGAATGGTAATGCAAAATTCTTTAACTCAACTATGCTTGATTAAAACAGAAACTGTAACAGCTACGACTGAAGCACAAACCATGAACTGGCCTTATGCTGCAGGAACAGTCACAAGGATGGACTCTCTATGCTGCAGGAGCAGTGTAAGACTGAGTTTGCATAAAAACTTCAAAAGATGAAAGCTAACTAGATATCAGCAGAAAAGAACATCTAACTAATTAACTACAGATACTTACTAAGTGGGCCCCCTTAGCAAGCATCTACTGATTACACAGATGTTGAACTCAGAACTTCATCGATCTTTATTCATGAAGACAGAATGAAATACATTGTCTTGTTGGTGTAAAAATTAACAACAAACTCTGCTTCTGGTCAAACAGACTCTGTCTTTCATTATCATACTGATTCTTACATGATCTCTGCTACTCTGTTTCTATCTTACCTAAAAATCATCTATTACTCATTCTATCTCCTCTATCACTACCCCGCGTAGGAGGAGTCTCTTATTTTTAAATTAAAAGAACAACTAACTAACTAACTTCATCCAAGAAAGACGTGGAAGTAAAGTATATCCCTGAATCAAGGAACAAACTTCATAAATGAATTTATGTGTTCAACCCGATTCAGAGAGAATCTAGCGCTCCACTCTCTCCAGATTGACTTTCCATTAAAAAATCTTTCCAAATTGGTTTCGGTCAAAGAGTCTTTGGCGGAGCTTCCTCAAAGTCATGCAAGAAATGGGCTTTACTGCAAGGCCGAGATCAGCTGCGCTTGACTCAATCATTCTTCAACAACCTGCGAAACAAAAGGTAGCAGTGGCAAGAAGAGGCTATAGTTGCATACGATATCATTCGTAATCCGCACATTTCAAATCTACTTCACCACATTTAAGGCGTATCGATATACTAGCCATTTTCGGAGTCCAGCGGGGCAATAAATGCAATCAAGTCAACACAATAGGCTGCAGGAATATAAAAGTGTCTTGCTACAAGATATCCCCATAAAAGGTTTCATTAAAGTTTAAACAACCATGAAATAACAAAAATGAAATCATTTAAAAGTTTATCATATCATCAAATTATGAGCATATTTTAGGCTCATCACTGCCCCCTACTTAGCCCAATGCTGGTCCTCGAGCATTAACTTTCCTGGTGATTTCTCTGAAGTCAGTAGTGGCTGCATGACTCTGGAATGGATGTCCAAACCTGTAATAGAATCCTCTGAAATCCCGACACCTTTCATATCTGCGGTCTTCTAATTCACTGTTAAGATTTGTAGTCTGATGAGAATACATGGGCCACATTAGCACAGGGGGTCTCGATGTCAGTGGCAGCCACAAATCAAATCTTGTTTGAAGTCCCAATTGAATATATCTGCTGGTTCATTTGAGTGCAGCTGTAAAGTTGAGGGGACCATGTGGTTCTGACTTTCTTAACCCAACAGTTAATTTTTCCCATCTTTTCTCAGTTCTGGTATATGCTAATCTCCAAAATGAATATTGTTGTGCCTGGAATTCATCATATACTTACTTTCTGATGTGAAATATTTTTGCTCTGGCTGAAACATTATTAATACCATATGTCAATGCAAACCAATCTTTCAGCATTGCATGTGGGTTTGAACTTTGAGAGCGTAATGGGACAGGCTCTGTTTTCTCAATTTCCTCATACCTTTCCCACTGTCTGCCATAATTCACCTCATTTGCTGCCCATGACATGAATGCTCTCAAATGAATATCACCAATGTATGGAAGAGGATTCCATTCTGTTTCAAGTGGTATTAAAAATCCATGCAAATAGAATTCACACAAAGAATTCCTTAACCAGTTAGGGGCTGCTTGATATGCTTCATAAAATTCTTTGGCAGAATGAATTATGGGGTCTTGGTTTCTAGAAATTCTCATCAATTGAAACTATAAAAACTGTTCTTTGAGGCACAGAGCATAAACTCTGGGTGGCGGTCTACATTCCATAATTTGATCGGTTACCTTTAGCATTTCATCCATTTTTGCTTTCAATTCAGCAATTTCTTGTTTCTGATTTTCAATTTTCTTTTTCAATTTCTTCTTTTCTATTTGCCACATAATTTGTTGCATATCAGTCTAGGCAATGTGTCGAAAAGTCACAGTTTGCAGTGTAACTGTTTCCCAATTATTTTTAACAAATTCCAGAAATTCAATTAAAAAGGTCCTCCTATACACAACAATGGCTTTACACATTGCAGGATGAAATATAACTTCATTAGGCACATTTAGTTGTTCAGCCTGTTCTTGTTCTTGCTGCAAGATAAATTCTTCTTGTTGTTGTGGTGAAGAAGTCTGAGCTTCCTCCAAGAATTGCATTGCAGCATTAACCAGATCATCAAGACTTGGCAACTCATGCCCATTATGCCCTGCTTCTTTTGTCTCTACTTGTTCCTCTTCAGGAACGACCGAACTCTGAGCAGCATTCTCAGATTCAACAGATCCTTCTGAAATTACAATCACCTTAGGTTGCGGTGAAACAGGGGAGGCCCTAAATTGTTTCCTTGTGGAAGCCCTTCTTGGTATTGATGTGGCTGTAGGGGGTGTTCTGGTAGCTTTTCTTTTTCTTGTTTGTTCAGGGGGCTTTTCCCTACCAGAGGATGATGGTGAACTGGTAATATCAATAGCTGTTGCTGTAGGAGAATTTGCTGCAGGGGAAGGTGCTACAGGAGAGGAGCATTGCCTTTTCTGAGAACGAGGGTCAGATTCTGGGGACCCTTCTTCCTTTGATTTTCCTTTCTCCCTCCTAGCAGCAGACCTAGTTTGTACCCTAGTAGAGGATTCAGCTGTGATAGCTACATGATCGGGTGCTACAGGAGTAAAGGACCCTTGCCCTGTTCCACTAGTAGATGCAATTTCTTTCTTCTTTCTTTGAGGCCGTGGGGTAATTACCCTAGGGGGTTGTGGAGGTTGTAAACTCTTTTGGGCAACAAATTATTGCTAGGAGAGAGGTGAAACGTCTCTCAAAGAGCGCTCAATAAGCAATTTAATAAGGTCATGATGAGTGACAGAGTTATCTTTCCCCTGTTAAGTTCCATGGGCACTTTGCTCTAAAAATTTTAACAAGAAATTCAAAACATTCACAGCCAACCCATGCCTTATATGGCTTAATAATTTAAAATGATGCGAATGCAGATAATAAAAACGGCCTTCACAGGTTAAATACCTCATTATATAAGTGGCATACTCTAAATATGGAAGAGGTAGTGACACTCGCTTGCATCCTTGCTTGGAGATGTCCAGCGGTGCATCAGCAGGCATCAAAAATTCAGCCCTTGCAGCTGCAGCATCTGAAGAAAAGTTTTCTCCAACGGCTGGGATCCTGGTTACCTCAGCAATTCTGTCTTTGGTTGCAACAACTGTTAGTCCCCATACGGTGGCTTCCCCTTCAGAAAGTGTTCTCAAAAATTTTGTCGCAGCCTCCTCATCAAAATCATTTAAACTCATAAAATAATTTAACCATCCACAGAGGCTAAATGTTTGGGTTGTATGCGGGTTTTGCAACAACAATTCATGAGCTACAGGCTCATGTCATACCAACTGACCACCTATGTCTACAGTTTTTCTAGCTGAACTCAATTTCTTGCTGAAGATTCAAATTCTTTATTTCCTTTTCTGCTCTAGTTTTTCTCCGTCAGGCCGCCACATTTCTTTTTCAAAATGAACTTGGCAGCAGTCTTGTCATAGTTTGCAAAGAAAAAGATGCATTAAAAAGAAAGATTAAGCACAATCACGTTTGAAGAAATACGAGAAATATATTAAAGAGATTATTTTCAGGTTATGCTTGTGGCGTGAAAGAGCGGACTTCAAACAATGAATTACCAGCCCCCTACTTAAAAGATGACGTATCTCTTGTACTAAAATAGGTAGAGATTGAAGGGAATTGATAATGAGGCGGTACATGCATAGCGATGGTGAATGGAATGAAATAAATCAAATATCACGATATGAAAATATGTAGTACCTTTAGTAATTACGCGTGCGATGTGAAGAAAGATAATGACTACATGAATTGACAAGTTTGGAAAGATATCGAGATTAAAGTTGATGTAGGCGGATAAAGTGGAGGATGGCTACGTGGGCCCGGATAGAAGGAAATGTCTGAAGATGAAATGGATGGATGGAATGGATGGATGGAAGATAAAGAAATGGGAATTAGGGGGCAATAAATTTAATGGAAAAGGGTTTTCTTAAAAAGAAAAATTTACAATATGGGCATGCTTTTGAAAATTGAGGAACAACTGCCGGGGAGAAAGGCGAGCCGGTGCCGGGGAAGAGTAGCGGGAGGGCACAGACCGGTACTTCATAAGTCTTCGAAGCGGCTTATGAATACGGTCAGTGTTTGGCCGAGTGGCGAGCAATTTGAAACGGACTGGATCAATTGTGACCAGCTGCACAGCTCCGTTGTCAAACACATTTTCAACCTCATAGGGGCCAAGCTAGCGTGTTGTGAGTTTACCCTGGTTTTCTTGGTACCTGGAATCATATAACAAAGCCCAATCTCCAGCAGAAATTTTTTTGGTTTTGATGTGCTGATCATGCCATCTCTTTCTCTGCTGTTGGATTACTTTTGTATGCTGCAGGGCGGCTTTTCTCATTTCGTCCAAAGCATTTAGCTGCAGGAGACGGTCCTTCTGTGCTTTGGATAAGTCCATGTTGAGTTCAAGAGCTGTCCTCAAAGTTTTATGTTCAAATTCAATGGGTAACATAGCTTTTTTCCCATAGAGCAACTCAAAAGGTGTAAACCCAGTTGTTGTTTTCCATGTAGTTCTGTAAGCCCAAACTCCTTCAGGAAGTCTATTACTCCAGTCTTTCTTATGAATCTGCACTGTCTTTGTGAGGATTGCTTCAATTTCTCTGTTTGTTACCTCCGCCTGACCATTGGCTTGAGGATGATAGGGGCTGGACTTCCTGTGTTTGATCTTATAATCATTCATAAGTGCAGTGATCAGATTTGACGTAAACTGAGCTCCTTGATCAGTTACAAGCTCTCTAGGAACTCCAAATCTGGTGAAAATTTGTTCATACAAAAATTCAGCAACTTTGTTATCTTGGGCATTAGTCATAGCTTTTACCTCGACCCATTTTGTGACATAATCCGTGCAAACTAGAATATATGACTTTCCATTTGATGGTGGATCAATTGGTCCCACAAAATCCATCCCCCATTTATCAAAAGGGGTGACTATTACCTGCGGATATAGTGGCATTTCATCTGACTTAGTTGGTCTTCCCATACGCTGGCATCTGTCACATTTCCTTATATAGGCCACAGCATCCTTATGTAATGTTGGCCAGTAATACCCTGTTGTAAGAATTTTTATTGCTGTTCTTTTTGCTGCAAAATGCCCTCCACATGGTTCATCATGGCAGGCATGCAAGATATCATAAGTCTCATCTTCTCTTACACATCTTCGCATTACTTGATCAGGGCCAGTATAAAACAGACAATTGGCAATCCAGGTAAAGTTGAAACTTTTCTCTGTCAACAACTTCTTTTCTTTTTGGGAAAAATGAGCTGGTATTCTGTTTGCTGCTAGATAATTAGCAATATCTGCATACCAGGGTGTATGTGCAACAATGGAAAACAAGTGTTCATCTGGAAATCTATCATCAATGACCTCTTGTTCCTCAGATGCATCTGATTGAAGTCTTGATAAAAAGTCAGCTACGACATTAGCTCTTCCTGGTTTGTCAATGATTGTGATATCAAATTCTTGTAACGGAGACATGGGTACCAATCTACGAGAATGGGGTTCGTTCATCCAGTGCTTGATTCTTTGCATAGTGCGGTGTGGACAAATGTCGATGGCTTGTGACATAATGCACGAATTTGAGCCAAAGCATATACTCTGCAAGCAATTCCTTTTTAAATAGCGGTATAGTTGAGCTCGGGACCTTGAAGGTTTCTTTGATGGTAGATAGCATATTCAATTGAATTTTTCTTTTTGACTTAAAGCGCTCTTATACCAAAATCCGGATGCATCAGCATGTATGTGAAAAGGCAGGTTCCATTTTGGACCTTGAAGAATAGGGGCTTTGGTAAGCAAGTCCTTTAGCTGCAGGAAGGATTTTTCACAGGCCTCGGTCCACTCAAATTGGGAATCCTTTGTTAACAAAGCATAAAGTGGACTGAAAATTTTACTAAAGTCTTTTATAAACCTTCTATAATACCCTGCATGACCAAGAAAACTTCTACCATCTTTTTGTTTTGCAGGAGTTTGTAAATTCTGAATAACTTCAATTTTAGCAGGGTCAACCTGAATTCTATTCTTTGAAAGATGATGACCTAGAACAATACCTTCTTCCATCATTAGAAAGCACTTTTCACTGTTTAGAGACAATTTTTTCTCTCTACACCTTTTTAATACTTTTTCTAAATTCACCAGTGCTTCTTCAAATGTGACTCCATATGTAGTGAAATCATCCATATAAATCTCCATACATTCATGAGATATATCAGCAAATATACTAATTACTGCTCTCTGAAATGTTGCTGGTGCATTACATAAGCCAAAAGGCAAGACCGAATAAGCAAATTTTCCCCATGGACAGGTAAAAGTGGTCTTGTCTTGATCTTCAGGGGTAATTTTTATCTGATTATACCCACTATAACCATCTAAGAAGGAAAAATATCTTTTACCAGACAGTGAATCTAGTACTTGGTCTACAAAAGGTAATGGAAAATGATCTTTCTTAGTGGCATTGTTCAACTCTCTGTAATCTACACATACTCTCCATTTTCCTCATTTCTTGGGGACAATGACTAATGGAGAAACCCATTGGCTGTCAGAAATTGGGTAAATAAAACCAGCATCAAGCAACTTTTGAAGTTCATTTTTCACTATTTCTCTAAGTGCTAGATTTACTCTTCTCTGAGGTTGTCTAACTGGTGAACAATCTTCTTTGATATATATCCTATGAGTACAGACTCGAGGATCGATTCCTTGCATGTCCCCATATTCTCATGCAAAAGCTTTATGTTGTTCTTGTAGCATTTGTAATAAGTCATCCTCTTGAGACTGAGACAACTTGCTACTAACATTCAAACAATGATCTGGAGACAATTCTATCTGCTTAATGAGATTACTCATAGAATCAACAGGTAATGTTTGTACCTATTGTGGAAGCAAGTTATGAAAAATTGTCAGAAGTTTAGGCAATGAACTCTCGGAATCTAGTTGTTGCAGGAAACATTGATGCTGACTGTCACTTGGATTAGATAAATTATCTGCATCAAGATTGAATTGCAGAATTTGAAAAAGTAAAGCATCTTCACTTTGAAGTTGAGAGAATGGATCATTTTGAAGCATCATCAATTGAGCCAAAGAATTGGCTTCTTCAGTTTCTTCTCCCACATCTGGCCAAACAGGTTGGGAAAAATCTGGTTGAGGTTTAACAGGCAGATACAAAGCCAATTTCTTTGTGGACTGCCCATCAGAAATGGTCATATCTCCAGAACGGCATCCTATAAAAGCATCAGCAGTTGCTAACCATGGCCTAGCAAGGATAACTGGATACCCTCATAAAGTTGCCTTAATTGATAATATTGTAAAATCAGCAGGATACTCCCAAGATTCAAGAGTGACAATTATATCTTCTATCATCCCATCAGGTTTGACTGTGGAGCTGTCTGCAAGCTGCAGAACTGTGGGTGTAGACCTAATGTTTGAAATATTCAAGGAGTCCATAGTATGCTTTGTCATTACATTAATGGAAGCTCCTAAATCAATCAAAACATTTTTTACAACTTGGCCATTTATATGTATCTGTACTACAAGGCTTCCAGGATCAATATACTTTGGAATGACTACATTTTCCAACATTATATCAGCCAATTTCCCTAAGACATGAATTGTTTGGGGATCCTTTTTCTTTCATCCAGGCTTCTTCAAACAGGCTTCTTTAATAGCTTTTCCAAAAATGGGAACATCTTTAATAGCCTGAAACAAAGGGATTTGAATTTTCACATTCTTGAGTTGATCTAGTATATCAAAAGTGGGTTCTTCCATGAGTTTAGATTCAGTACTTTGTAACCTCTGAGGAAAAGGTGGTTTATCTTGTCTCTGCAGAACAGGTTCCATAGAAACTGTATCAGGTATAGGCATGTGTTCAGTGGAAACAACAGGTGCATTAGATTCTTCAAATGGTGAATCAGATATTTCTGTAATCAGAGGTGGTTTGGGAGCAGGTAAAGTAGTTCCATACCTCAGATGGATGTCATTAACATTTAAGGCATAAGCTTGATATTGGTTGGCTTCAGAAATATACATAGGTTGTTGAGGCTGCTGCAGTTGCTTATTATTAGGATTAGGCAACGGCTGGGCAGGCATAGGCGTTTGCTTTGGAGGTCCAGGATTTGTGGTAGTTGCTGCAGGAGGCGGCATAAGGGCCTGTTGTTGTGGCTGTGGAGGCTGCAGGAACCCAGGAGACTGGTTTTTCCATTGTTGAGGACCTCTCCATTGAGGATTTTGTCACCAATTTCCTGAAGGTGGGGTCCATTGACCTTGTGGCTACTGCTAACCTCCTTGAGGAGATTGCCACTGCAGGGTTTGATAATTAGGCCAGCTTGGTTGAGGTGGATTCCATGGTGGTGGTAGTCCATATGCTTGTTGCCATTGGTTATTATAGCTAGAATAGGGATTACCAAAAGTTAAAGGGTCTTGAGGCATACCTTGCCTTTGGGCCCATGGTCTCCTTTGTGCAACAAAGAACACTTAATCATCATCACCTTCCACTAGTTTGAAGTCAGTAGGCAGTTGTCTGGCTTCCAGATTAGCCACCATCTTGCATCTGCAATCACGCTTCTTTTGTCTACAGTAGGGACAGAACTCAGCCAAAGCTACCTCAGCTTCTGCATGTTTTTTTCGAGCTTGCATAGTATCCAATTGTGTAGCCATATTATTAATGATGTCCTGCTTGAAATCAGATAGCAGATTTGTGATCTCTATTCGGGAAACTCCACCAGAAGAAGACTTCCCCACTGAAGCATGATGACCTCGACCTTTCTTAACTATTGCTCGAGAGAAGTTAAGGCATATCTTCTGTATATCATCCTAAGGCAGTTGAGTTATATCACCTCCTCCCATTAGGTCCAGGGCATCAATACAGGCATCATTGATTCCCCTTAGAGTAGTTTTTGAGAGTCCTCGTTAAGAGTATGGTTTGAGTTTCTTTTTAATGAAAACAAAAACCTTGAAATATAGTCTTCCAGACTTTCATCCTCCTGTTGAATTCAGAATATGTCATCACCTTTGTTGGCACTCTTACAATATTCCTTATATTTTTTAAGAAATTTCGTCTGCATGGCTGCCCAACTATCTACAATGGCTCTTCCCAGACTCATGAACCATCTGAAAGCTCCCTCCTTCAAAGTGGAAGGAAATAGCTTCAGTTTATGAGCGTCGGTGTTATAGTCATAACTGCGATAGAGGACATCAAATTCAAACAGAAAAGTTTTTGGATCTTCTGTGACCAGGCAATAAAACTTTGGGAGCAAGGAAGAGGGGATGTTTTTAAGATTATCAGTATCTTGTTGGGGAACAATGGGAAACTCAAATGCAGGAGGTGGATTATTAGGTGGATTATTTGCCATGTCTAGGTGCTGGAATAGTAGAGCAAATGGGTTTTCCTCAGGTTCGTTATCAGCTGGGTCAAATGGTAGTTCAATAAACAAATTTTCAGGGAGGAACCTTCCCAGTGCGTCTTTTCTTCTTCTATGCATGCAATATGGTGAATAACGGCTTGAAATATTTTGAAAATTTTTGACTAACAGACTAAACTAATGCTGAAAATGACTTTGTCAGACTCCTAGTTAGACACCATCCCCGGCAACGGCGCCAAAAATGTATGCACTCACAAAAGGATATGAATATCACAGTGAAACTTTCCTGGGAATTAGACATTCTGACAGGTGACTAATATCTTTCTGTGGATGTTCATTTACTTGTCAAACCAGGGGATGTAGACTTTAAATGGCGCAGCAAAATATATGCACTAGGAATCTGTTTTAGTCAAATCTTAGCAAAAATACATACTGGAAAGAAATTCTATCTAAGCTACAGAATGGTAATGCAGAATTCTTTAACTCAACTATGCTTGATTAAAACAGAAACTGTAACAGCTACGACTGAAGCACAAACCATGAACTAGCCTTATACTGCAGGAACAGTCACAGGGATGGACTCTCTATGCTGCAGGAGCAGTGTAAGACTGAGTTTGCATAAAAACTTCAAAAGATGAAAGCTAATTGGATATCAGCAGAAAAGAACATCTAACTAATTAACTACAGATACTTACTAAGTGGGCCCCCTTAGCAAGCATCTACTGATTACACAGATGCTAAACTCAGAACTTCATCGATCTTTATTCATGAAGACAGAATGAAATACATTGTCTTGTTGGTGTGAAAATTAACAACAAACTCTGGTTCTGGTCAAACAGACTCTGTCTTTCATTATCATACTGATTCTTACATGATCTCTGCTACTCTGTTTCTATCTTAACTAAAAATCATCTATTACTCATTCTATCTCCTCTATCACTACCTCGCGTAGGAGGAGTCTCTTATTTTTAAATTAAAAGAACAACTAACTAACTAACTTCATCCAAGAAAGACGTGGAAGTAAAGTATATCCCTGAATCAAGGAACAAACTTCATAAATGAATTTATGTGTTCAACCCGATTCAAAGAGAATCTAGCGCTCCACTCTCTCTAGATTGACTTTCCATTAAAAATATTTCCAAATTGGTTTCAGTCAAAGAGTCTTCGCCGGGGCTTCCTCAAAGTCGTGCAGGAAATGGACTTTACTGCAAGGCCGAGATCGGCTGCGCTTGATTCGATCATTCTTCAACGACCTACGAAACAAAAGGTAACAGATGTGAAAGAAAAGGCGTATGGTACATACACAATATCTATTCCTTAATCACACATTTTAAATCTACTTCATCATTCAAAATTGTATACGATATACCAGTCATTTTTAGGGAGTCAACGGGGCAATAAATGCAATCAAGTCCAACATAATAGAATTTTGCGGGGAATATAAAAGTGTCTTGCTACAGGATATCCCCATAAAAGGTTTCATCAAAGTTTAAACAGCCATGAAATAACAAAAATGAAATCATTTAAAAGTTTATCATATCATCAAATTATGAGCATATTTTAGGCTCATCAATGGGCATAAGGACTACTGCCATTGTTACTTTTGTTTATCTTTGGATGATGACTAAATTGAAGCTTAGATCACTGCTCACTTGAATTTGCAATGCAATCTGAAAATGAAATTAACTTGCAGCACTGATATTATTCAAATTTGCAAACCATTACTATGAGCTGGGCTCAACCCTTGTGGGAGCCACATTTATCTCCACTTATTTGATCTAAAAATAACTACACTTGTAACTACACATGGAACAAACAAGTTAGAAAAAATGACTGTCTTTTGTGTGTACGTTGACTAAATGGTTTTCTAGACACCTAAGGCATTCATTAATCTTTGATGCACATGGAGATAAGCTAATACATGCATAGGTGAATGACATAAATGATCGAGTATGGTTATGACCTTTCATTGCTTAGAGTATAACTCTAATACATTGTTTGACCACTGCAGGAACAAGAGCGCATGAAAACTAGGAAGGACAAGCAACGAGGACAACACCAAAGTGAGACAAACATCAACCAATCATTTAGGAAATGACTAGTCATCCCTCTTACATGCTCATTTATTTTCCTTTATTTATTCATGTATTGGTTTATCTTTATTTGTATCAAGGAAAAGTTAGTCTCATGGCTTGTTGTGTGAGACACATGTATCTTATCACATTCAATAAAGATTAGATTTTCATAAATATGTGAATCTTGCTCTATTACATGCATGTGTATGAATGTAATGGTCTGTAGTTGTAATCTTTTTAGATTTTTCATTTATACATTTGAATGTGATGAAGAAGGATAATAAAATGTATCTTATCTTCCTCAGTTTAAAATAAATTCTACCCCTTTGAACCAATGAGTGAAAAAATGGGTAACAATACCATGATAGATTTGACTATATCCAATAGGGTATCATACCCTCTCACTTAACGACCACCCCAAAGAAAAAATTTTCCCATAGGACTTCTCGATTCACATTCCTAGAAGACACTTTATATCGTTGAAGTTTAGAAGGAACTTTACTTTGATGTATTGACATGGAAGACACTTAAACCACCCTACAAAAGGTACATGAAGGTGTTTGTGGTTCCCACTCTAGTGGACCTAACCTAGCACAAAAGTTACTAAGAACAAGATACTATTGGCCCTCTATAGAGTGAGAAGTTATTGCACACATAAGAAAATGTTGCTAATGTTATTATCATAGTGACCTCATTCTTGCACCAACAAGCTAAGACCTATCACAACACCATGGCCTTTTTCACAGTGGGGATTAGACCTGGTAGGTAAGATCTCTCCCACGGTAAATGGGAATAAGTTCATTATTACTGCAACTGAATACTTCATGAAGTGGATAGAAGCAATTCCATTAACTGAAATCACCAGTAAGCAGATATCAAAATTCATCTCGAATTATCTAATATGTTGATATGGAATTCCCAAAACTATCATAACAGAAAATGGGACCCCATTCAAGAGCCAAGATGTCAAATAACTTTGTTCCAAGTTCTCTATCCACAACAAATTCTCCATGCCCTACTACCCCCAAGGAAATAGTCAGTTGAAGTGTCTAACAAAACCATCTTGAAGAACTAATAAAGACTGTTAATGACGTCAACCATGATTGGTATCTACAACTAAACCTAGTCCTATGGGCTTACCGAACTAGTATTCATACATTTATAGGTGCCACACCTTTTTCCTTGGTATACAGATCTGAAGTCATCTTACCTATTGAAGTTGAAATTACCTCACTATGAATATCACTAAAAGGTATGGTCAACAATGATGAGTAACGAGTGTCTAGATTGAATGAGTTATAACTCCCAGAGAAAAGGCATTTGAGTGCATTAAACCATCTGCAGACTTATTAGAATCAACTCAAATTAATCTACAATAAAAGGATAAAAAAATTCTTTCAGATTGGTGATTTTGTACTCAAAGAAAATTAGAAAGTACAACTAAATCAAGATGGAAAAGGTAAGTTTGAACCCAACTAGTGCAGTTTTTTCATCATCACAACAAGCTATGGCTCTGGAGCCTATCAATTGGCTACTCCTAAAGGGGAACTTTTAGTTGAACTATTGAACAACAACCACCTTAAGAAGTTCTATACTTGAAACACATTAGAATACCCTAGGAAAAAGGGTAAAAATCCAAAAAAATAAAAAAGTTAACAAAGAAAAAAAAAATTAAAAAGAAAAATAGTAAAAAGAAATAAAACATTCTTTAAGTGAAAACCACTTTGTGGCACTTCTAGAATAGGTATCATAGAAAAAACCTGGCAAACAGGCACTATATTTGAATAAAACTTGCATCATTATCTATCAACACTATCTGAAGCATCCAATTCCATTCATCACATAATAAAATAGATGTCCAACCATGGCTTGATGACTGATTAAGTATTGAACCTTGTTACACCAACAACATCCATCTCCCTAGAGAGCGTAGTTTTTTCTTGAGATGGGGGCAATTTCCTAAAACTGGTCATGGATTAGATCCTTGTGCATCCCATCATGGTCAAAAAAATAAAAAAATAAACATCTAAAAGAAAAAAAAATTTAAAAACATCAAAATCCCAAAAAAATGTTATGATTTGTGTCAACATTGTTCGAACTATGTGGTCTCTACATGTACAACATAGGCAAGGCTTATCATCCCCTGAGGCCTTAGATTAGTCCCCTTAGGTGTCTATCATGCTTTATTTCAACTTGGTCAAAAAAATAAAAATAAAAATAAAAATAAAAAAGATCAAAAACATGTTCTTATCAAACCAAGTGAACTACGAGCCTTTGTACATAAAACGTAGGAAAGGATTATCTTTGATGATCCCCTAAGGCCC
This sequence comes from Sequoia sempervirens, assembly GCA_007258455.2. Classification (NCBI taxonomy): domain Eukaryota; kingdom Viridiplantae; phylum Streptophyta; class Pinopsida; order Cupressales; family Cupressaceae; genus Sequoia; species Sequoia sempervirens. The sequence goes on from VDFB02189678.1 coordinate 14,739, forward strand.
TAGGTTAGTCCCCTAAAAACAACAAAAAAAACATCATAAAACTTAGAAAACCAAAAGGACCTACCTCCATCCTCACCAACTACAATAAAATTTTCATCCATAATAAACAAATCGTCACACTCTCCCTTTCGACAATGCAAACAACAAACAAAACAAACACCAAAATAAAAACTTCCATAGTAAAATTTGAAAAATTAGACAACTATCAAGTAAAAACAAGGCCAAAGTGTTAATACCTATCTATTGAGAATTAACCAACAACATCCTGAGATATGTATTAATGGATCCATTCCTACAATACA
>VDFB02189679.1:0-16347 GCA_007258455.2 Sequoia sempervirens
AGAAATATAGGGCGGAAGTCAATGACAATTAGGGTTGAGGATCAAAATATATTGGGATTATGTGATATATAGTTTGTAAGTTCTAATACTTTATTTGTATTTATTAATCATTTAGGTCTTATTTGATAAATGGGATGTCCCACTATTTGTTGGCATTTCATGTCACATGTCCATCATCTTGTAATGTGTGTAAGAAGTTGTAAGAGCATCTAATATCATTACGAAACTCTGAAATGTGGGATTTGCATTCTATGACGCGATTATAGGCAGTTACATAGTGGACTAGGAATCTTGACCCATTTGTGATGAATGTTATGACATGTCACACATCTTTTAATAGAGATAATGAGTCCAAAATGGAGTGTGGATAATAAGAATTTTTACCGTGCAATAATGTCTTTTGATATTTTTTTGTCTCCTTGAATCTATGTATTGAGGGCTTGAGATAGAGGTATTGAGGAGTTTTCAATACATGGTTATGTCATCAAATTTCTTCCAATAAAGCAGGATTTTAATCTCTATGTTAAGGCTTTGAGTCTACAAGAGTATTGTAACTATTTTATTGTTAAATAATACATTGGTTTGATGTTTTTTAGGGTGGGATTTTTTTATTGGAAAGGGTTTTCTTCATGTATATTAATGGCTCTTCTCTTCTATCTATGCTTCTTCTATTTTTCTCTCATTCTTGCTTTCTAAGTGTTGATTTACATGTTATGTTGCTAAATTCTATGTAGATCTAAGACTTTCATTTATTTCTTTAAAGAGTTAATGTGGGAAATAAATCTACGATATGGTTCTACTCTATTGGCATAGTTTGTTTGTAATTGTATCAAATTTTTGTTTAGTAAACCTTATAGTACTTGAGGTGTATACATGTTATTTTTCTAATATTTGATACAAAGTCAAGCTGGTTCTATGGGTTGCATGTGAGTTTCATGTCCTTGCATGTGCTTGCATGTTAATACATGTTGTAGAACCTAGCTTTCGGCTTTATGAGTGTTCTTGTGATATTAATCCGTGTTTGAGTTGGAGCCTTACAGTTGATCATGTTTTTAGGAAATAGCTTGGAAAGAACTTATAAGATAAAAAGTGGAGAATTTTAGACTTGATTATATGGTTGCATGTTGCATGGTGTTGACATGGATCTCACATTTGACAATTTGGAGCTACCCTCCAGTACGGTGGTACTTTTTTCACCCTATGACTATGTGTAGTAGAGTGCTTATTTTGGGTGTCCAGATTTGAATCCCTAATCATATGGAAGAGCATTGTTTGTCTTGACATTGGAACATTGGTTTGGTTTTAGTCCCCAACATTGGAAATCACTAGATGATTAGCCAGGTCATATGTATGTATTTTATGGAGTTGGTATTCTGGTTACTTGGAAGATCTTACAATAGTTCATTTCATTTATTCATATGTACATGGTGGAGATTGTGGATTTGGTCTGTTGGAGGCCTAGAGTTCCTAGATAACACCCTTGGTCCTATTGCATGATTGTATTTGCACATTGTAGATCCATGGTATCCTAGATCTATCAATTTTGTAGATTTTCTATTCAATATTTATGATTTTGCTTATTTATGGTAAGTCCAATGTTCTAGTGTAACAACTTGGGCGTTATTTGGACTTGTGGGTCTTCCAAATGATAAGTGGATCTATATTTTTATTTGTCTTTGGCATGGATGATTTTGCAAGTTTTACATGTTAACCAAAATCTAGATAGTTTCTTAGATATATATATAAAGATTATTTTTCATATAGTGATTTGCATGGGAGCTTTTCTAGATGCAAGATAGTTATAGATTTATGTGCATGGTATTAGGAAGTAACTAGTTGGATATTTCTTGGTGTAGAAGTGTTGGTAAGTGATCAATCACTCAACATTTTTGTGGTGGTTCTTGTTAGGTTCTTAAACTATAGTTGTGTCTCATTATGAAATTTTAACATTTTGGATCCAATGTAAGTGTCATAAGGAATCTATGTTTAATCTCATGTTGTCACTTGATTTGCTTATTATTGACGTGGAGTTGACTCTACTTACTTTTGGGGTGTTATTTGGTAGATCCATGTACACTATTTTAAGATTTATGATCTTTTTAGTTTTCTTGGCTTCAATTGGAGAACTATCCATTCTTTATTTCACCCTTGGATGTCATGTCTATGTTAGTTTGGTAGGTTTTCTATACCTATATACTACATGGAAGACTCAAACTATTGCACAGGCTGCTATCATTACATCAAAAGATTGCCCTGTCAATGCCCGATACAACTGCTAGATTTATGCAAGATTCAAGATCCATAGGAGATGGTTAAGCCATGTCACAAACCCAGGCATCGTGTTGCACAACACAAGGAGACCAAGGGTGAAACTCTTGCAATAATCCCCCCAATGCAAGCGAGGGGTTTGAACCTGTGACCTTGGATTTGATACCAATTATATTGCATAGGTGGTTGTCGTTGCACCAAAAGATCAACCTATCAATGCACGATACAACCGCCAGATTTATAAAATATCCAAGATCCACAGGAGGTGGTTGAGCCATGCCACAAACCCAAGTGCCACACCACACAACACAAAGAGACCAAGGGAAAAAATCTTGCAACACAAACATGAGCTAACTACATCGATGAATCTTGGTATGTTGATGGTGTTTTGTTGTAGACTATTCAAATTCCATAAAGATGCATATTCTAGTGTTGGTAGCCCTTTGGCCATCATGGTGCATTAGTGTTGTATAATAAAAAGATAGTGAGATGGATGGATGGAGTACATATGATTCATGTTATAGTACATTGGGATGCTCATGACATTTTTGTAAGAGTACTTTAGGTTACATGTAGTTGTATTTCTTGGAACTTATAATAGTTATTTTCTTTTAGAGATTATGGTTTTACTTTTCCCTTTACCTAAGCTCTTGTTGTTTTAGTTGAGCTCTTTGATTATGAGAGGGTCACAAGTGATCTCCACTTAGGATACATTCATTACAATACCATGGGTAGATCCGGATCACTTGTGATGGGAGCTTTGACAATGGTGTGATATTATGTCATAGAGAACTCTATATCATTTATTTTTGTAGTCTTGTCATGTTATTAGTTCTTTTAGGATCATGTCTATCTAATAGAGATAGATTTTTTTTTTATTAAGATGTAAATCATGAAATTATAGAGAGTTCTTCGATTTTAAATAGATCATGTAGAGGGACCTTTGATAATTATTTGTGGTAGTCTTTTGTTATTGTGTATTATTGTCATTTTTCCTTGGGAGCTTCTAGAGATTGCAATGATGTAGTTGGAGTTTAGTTGGCATCACTATATTTGTGGTCATTTTGTTATTGTGCTTAGTTGTTTTATTTTTATAATGGTATGTGTGCTCATTAATCTTCATCATTTGTGATGCAAAGAACTTGGAGAGAGTTCGGAGATCAAGGGTGGAGTGAGAAGTTGTGTATGTCATTGTGTGTGTTCTTCGATGTTAGATGATTTTAATGACATGATCAACACCATTCTTGTGAGTTTTGTTGGAATTTTGTGTTTCTTTGTTCAACCTTAGGCAAGACATGGCACATGCAATGGGAATCCTAGGAGGTATGTTTCCTTGGTGGAAAAAAATATTGGACTATGATATTGAGGGTCTTCAATTTTTTTTCATATTGAAGTGTTTTATAGTAGATAAACAATTACCTTGAGCAAGGCAATTCATATAGGGATGTGAGTTGCAGAGTGGGTTGGAGAATTTCATGAGTAGAAGGTTTATCAATAGTTGGGGTCAGTTGGATGTGAGTGACAGACTATGCTTGTTATTTCAACTAGAGTTGAATATGTGGTGCATACTTTATCCTATTTTGGAGGAGATTGGACTTCTAATTGAGGCTAGATATAGTGATGTGTTTATGTGGCTTTTAGTGTGTCATGTTGGAATTGGGTTTTGAACTTTCATGTTTGGGGATGATGGAGGATGAGATGGTTATGGTTGAGATGGTGGTCACTTGGAAGATGTTGCAAATATTTCCATGAAGTATTTGGACACAAAAGAGTCAATTGATACAACAAAATCATATCCCTGGTGTATAGTTCATAGTTTTGTTGGAGCTTCACTTTGCTATTGTAAGGTATTGATAAGTGGGAGAATATTGAAATTAGGTGTTTCATATACCTTGCAATTCTTAATGTTTGTATTATTTAGTTATTTGTATTTATTAATTATTTTATTCTCATTTGAAGAATAAATCATCCCACTTTGTGTTGACATTTTATGCTAAGTGTTGCTAGTAATGTGGGTACAAGAAGTTGTAACAAGATCTAATGTCACTATGCAATGTTAAGATATAGGGGTTACTTAATGATAGATTGTATGACACCTGTAAAAGGGTGAAACTAAGGAGTTACAAAGTGGACTATGAATCTTGATTAGCCTATAATACATGTTACAACATGTCATAGAGCATCTTTAAATAGAGATAATGAGTCCAAAATAGGGTGTGGGTTGTGAGAATTCTAACCACGATATTTTGGTACTCTTTTATGCTCATGGTAATGTCTTCTCACGGTTTTCTAGGCCTCCTTAAGTCCCTCAATAGAGGGATTGAGATGGAGGCATTGAGGAGTTTTCATTGTAGAGTTATACTATTAGATTTCCTCCAAAGGATTAGGATGTTGATTTCCATATTAAGACCATGGGCTTATAAATGTATTGTAACTATTTTTGTTACTAAATGATACATCATTTTTATGAATAGGAGGTTGAAAAAAATTAACTGAATTTTTTTTTCCCATGTACATCAATGTCTCTTCTCTTATGTCATATTTCTTCTATTCTTCTCTCATTCTTACTTTCTAAATATTGATCTTCATGTGCTAAAATTTTTGTAGCTCTCATATTTGTGATTGTTTTCTCATAGAATTAACATGACAAATGAATTTACATTATGTTTCCACTTTACAAGTATAATTTGTTTGCATTTATATAATTTAAAAAAAAAAAAATCTAATGATAGTAGAAATGTATACATTGATATTTTTCTAACATTAAAAGCCTTCAACCCAGATTTTGTTGAGAAGAAGAGAGATGTAGTCTAACAAAGTGGACATATTAACTATTAATACTGCAACCTAGCTATTTTCATGGACATATAATTATTGAAAAATAGCTAGCATTCTTTTTAGCTCACTCTGATGTTGTTTACTAGTAGACGATGTTGCAAATCCTTAAATCTAAGGAACTGTTTATTCATTTGGATGGTGGTGATTGATGGATAATGAAGGATATGCTCTACTCCATATTATTGAAATAATATGCTCAACTCCTGCCCACTTTCTTCTATCTTCATATATGATGCACCAAATTATTCTTCTTCTATCATGGCAGGGAGGTTTTCCCAAATCAATGTTTTAGTGGCATCTCTTTCAGTTTGAGAATCTAAGGCAGACCAATTTTCCAAATTTTCCTTTTTATAATAGCTCAAATCTTGTGTTGACTGTACTAAGATATTTAGATCATAAGAACTATCTCTTTCTAGAAGCTCATTTACTGCTGCTGTTACATCAAATTCTAAAATATGACAGGAAGTTTGGATACTCCTACAGCCTCCAACAATAGCCTCTAAATTAACAGTTTGGGAGTTTGTTTCCTTGAGACTAGCTTCTAGGACAAAATTAGTAGAGTCTTCAATATCATTCTCAGTGTAAGATGTAATTTTTTCTTTGATTTGTACAGTGATCAAAACTTTCCAAGAAATCATTAACAAATTTATAGATCACTTCTCCTTCAATCTTGACATGGACGTAAGATTAGAAGAGTTATACACTCAAACAAAACAAAAGAGAATCTTTCACCAATTTCTTGCAACAATGGAGGCAAAGAGCGAGTAAAAGCAAGTGACCAATTCTCGATGAACAAGTGGGCATTATCATAGCAAATCTAGATCCAAATCTATCCTTCCACTTAAAAATGCAGTGCTTTACATCTTATGAAAAGCTTGTCCCTAGAGCCCTTAACATTGAGAGAGCTCTAATCTCACAAGGAAATACTCATGCCTACAAAGATAACCACCCATCAACCAGTTCAAACGACAAACCTCGTGTCTAGGTTAAGAACAATAATGTAGTAAATGATGGAGTGGTAGATGCTAAGATGGTCCCAAGTGCTTCGAGGCCAAACAACAATCAAATAGCTAACATTCAACCAACTATTCAACAAACAACCCCACCACAAAATAATGAGGTCAACAACATTGAAACACAACAAAGGAAAACACCTAACGAGAACAACTATCCAAAATGAAAATATACACAATTGTTAGAACCTATTGAGACTATCATGAAGAAATTGGTAGAGTCCAACCTAATAACACTTCCAAACTTCAAAAACCACCAAGAACCACAAGATAAACCACCCTTGACAATGAAAAACATCTTTGTGAATTTCACAAGATCAAATGACAAAAGATGGCGAACTACATGCAAATCAAAAACATTATCCAAGATCTTATAGAGAGCGACACCATATCTGTTGAGGTACCAACCGGTAATCAGGATCTTAAGATATACAAGACCCCCATGCTAGATCATAACAAAGGAAACAACACTAGGAAAGCTAAGGATTATACAAATGTGTAGCTTACCTATTCCAATGTGGTTGCTTCCTATGATAGTGTCATTACCATCGTCACCATCAAAGGATGTAGTGTGAATTGTGGAGTTACCACATGAAGTGACAAGGTCACCATCCAAGGAGTCCCATCTCAATCTAGGGAACACCCTACTCAACCAACAACAAGCACTAGCAAGTACAATCTCTTAGATCAACTTAAAAAGACCTCACACAGATTTCTATCTTTGAACTATTGAGGTTGTCCCACATGCATAGGGAAATATTAGAGAAAGCTTTGTCTACATTATATGTCCCTAAGGATATAGATACCAAACAGTTTCAAGCTATGGTAGGGCATATCGCTAATCATCTTCTCACCTTATCATAAAAAGAACTATCGTCACAACCATCTTATAATCATGCTTTACACCTTGAGGTCATCATTCATAAAAACAAGGTTAAAAGAGTCTTGGTAGATGGAGGTGCTGATCTGAACATTTGCACCCTTCAGTTGATAAAAAATTGGACTATTCAGAGGATACTATTGAGAAAACAAAGAGTACCACCATTAGAGCATATGACAACCAAGAACGGGTATCACAAGGCATCATTGCACTACCCATCCAAGTAGGCCCCATCATTGTGGAAACTACATTACAAGTGTTAGACCTTGATCTTCCCTACAACATCTTGCTTGGTCGACCCTAGATCCATGCCCTAAAAGCTATAGATTCAACCTACCATCAGTGTGTAAAATTTCCTTTCGAGGGTAGAGAAGTTACCATCCATGGAGATCCTAAGCCTTTTTACTACTGCAAGAATCTTGAGGCCAAGTTATATAAGATCCCCCAAATACCCAAGAATGACGAAGGGCCTACACCTTCTACCTCATTTGTTGACCCATCATCCCTTGCATCTACCTCATAAATGAAAACCCCTGTTGTGCACAACATACCCAACATCAAAGCAGTGTTCCAGGATGATGGTTGCGGAAACTATAAGCTAACAAAGGATAATTTTTTGTTGGGAGAGCTACCTCTTTCTCCCAAATCTCATGGGAAATCCACACCTAGCAACAATGTCCCTGTGATCATCAAAATGGCAGCTACTACCTTCACCAAGTGGGGTGACTTGAACAAAGAAGATGTCAATGAGGAGGATATCTCTAAACTGCTCTATCAAGATGAATGACCCATCCCTATTCTTCCTATGGAAGATAACAACAAAGGCTTGCAACTAATGAAGGGAATGGGGTATACCAAGAATGAAAAAAATTGGGACAAAATGACAATGGTTTTCTAGAACCTATCATTCCTGACAGTGCAAAGAAGCTTGGCCTAGGTTGTACAACTAGCATGGTTACTCTTATTGGCAAAGGTAATTCCGTTAAAGGGGTTGAGGCTTCCTGTTGGTTACCAACATCGTGTGATACTACCCTAGATTACTTTCCCCTCGATGTAGCTAACCTATTTGAGAATAATTCCCTCTTCATGATATCTACATCGACCTTCACCCCAAGCAACTGACCAAATGAAATACGCTTAGTATACCCACAACTTATTGACTTGGACCAACAAGGACCACCGATTCTAGATTTATTCAAAAATAATGAAGCGATCTCAGAAGTCATGGGACTTCATTACAAATTACCATCGGAAAATCACAAGGTTGGTTTTGACATAGAGCTAGACACAAGGGCATACTATGGGAAGACAATTAAGTCCTTCAGTTGCAAAATTGATAACATGCAACTAACTTGCAGATCTTTGAGTGAAAACCACATAGTGGCACTCTCTGATCCTAAAATAGTAAAAATGAAGGATGCATCCAAGGGTGAAAACCTCTCTGAGGTGCCCAAGGACGAAGGATTCAATGTCCCCCTTAGTACAATGCATCCAGAGAAGTCAACAATTTTAGCTTGGAAAATGCCACTCTAGTCAATGTGGGAACAAAAGAAGCACCCAAGATCACTTTCTATGTTGAATCCTTGTTATATAAAGAATAGAATAACCTAGCAACATTCGTGAAAGAGCAAAGATCTAACTTTTCCTGGTCAAATACGGATATGCTAGGGCTCGATCCAGAAGTGGTTGTGCATCATCTACCAGTCTATCTTGAAGCTAAACTAGTAAGGAAAAAGTTAAGGAAGATGCACCCTTAGATAACACTCTTGGTCAAACTTGAGTTACAAAAGCTTCTTGACATTGGATTCATCTGATCGATAGATCATCCTGAGTGGGATTCAAACTTGGTACCAGTCTCCAAACCCACTAGGGGCATCAGAATTTGCACTAATTTTAGAGACTTGAACAAGGCATGATCAAAGGATGATTTCCCTCTTCCTAACATTGACATCATAATGGAATTAACAGTTGGGCATGAAATGCTATCACTCATGGATGGTTTTTCAGGCTACAATCAAATCATGATCACCAAGGAAGATCAACACAAAATTGCATTCACTTGTCCATGGGGGGCATACTGTTGGAACATGATGTCGTTTGGGCTAAAGAATGCAAGAGCAACCTATCAAAGAGCCATGACTCTCATCTTTCATGACATGATCCACAAAAAATTTGAAGATTATGTGGATGATATTTTGGAAAAATCAAAGAAAAGGAGTGAACACGTACAAGTCTTGGGACCCATCTTTGATAGGATCAAAGAATACAAGGTAGGGTTGAATCCAAAAAAGTGTCTTCGAGGTTACATAAGGGAAAATTCTTGGTTATATCATCTCACAAATAGAGATAGAAGTTGATCCAACAAAGGTAAAATCCATCCCAGACATGGAACCACCACAAATATTAAAGCGGATGAGAGGGTTACAAGGAAGGTTGCAGTCCATCATAAGGTTTATATAAGAACAACTATTAGATAAAATCCACCCTTTTTCGCATCTTCACCATAAAGGGATAACTTAAAAATGGGATGAGAAGTGTGATAAAGCTTTCCAACAGATCAAGGAATATCTATTGACACCTCCAGTGCTCATGTCGCCGATACCGAGCAAACCATTGATCTTCTAGCACAACATCTCAGCAACATCAGCAGCACTAGGTGCTCTTCTAGCACAACATGATGAAAATGGAAAGGAAAGAGCCATTTATTACATCAAAAGGACCTTGGTGGGCTATGAAATTAACTATTCATCCATTGAGAAAGCATGCTTAGCATTGGTTTTTGCTTCACAAAAATTAAGACACAACATGCTTTCACATCAAATTAAACTCATTGCAAAAATTGACCCATTGAAATACCTATTATCCAAAGCAACTCTAACTAGGTGAATGACCAAATGGGTAATGATCTTGATTGAATTTGACATAGAGTATGTGGAGCACAAGGAAATAAAAGGACAAGTGATCGCAAACCAACGGGCAGAGGCACCTATCTACACAGAGAATCCATTGATATATGAATTCCTGAATGAATAAGTATTCCTTATCAATACAACAAATCAGTGGAAGATGTACTTTGATGGATCATTCACCCAACATGGATCAAGGCAGGTATTCTTTGCATTACCCCTCAAGGTGATTGCATCCCAAAGTCATACATGGTATCATTTCCGTGTACTAACAACATTGCTAACTATGAAGCCCTAATCACAGGTCTAAGGATAGCAGTTCAATGTCAGATACAAGAATGAAAGTCTATAGAGACTCACAGTTATTTATCAACCAAGTCAACGACAACTACCAAACTAAGGATGACAAGATTACTCCTTAGAAAAAGATAGTAGAGAGTCTCAAGGACCTTTTCATTGATATAAATTTTGAGCAGATTCCTTGCATGAAGAACCTAGTAGAAAATGCTATGGCAACAATTGGATCATTGCTATACATGTCGCACAACGTCCTACAATGTGAATTCTTGGTAGAACAACTTCTCATACCAACTTTCAAAATTCCAGAATTTGAATTTGTGTGTGCCATTGTTGGTCTTGGATCCTCGTGGTATCATGACATATTCACCTACCTAAGCAGAGGATCCCTCCCATTCGATATCACCTCCAACCTTAAAAGGACCTTTGTTAAGAAGGCATCCTAATTGATGATCCTAGGTGATACCCTATATCACTGAAGTATTGAGGGGACATTACTACGATGTATTAACCAAGAGGAAGCCTTGACCGCTCTAACAAAAGTACACGATGGAATATGTGGTTCCCATTCTAGCGGTATGAATTTAGCTAAGAAACTATTGAGGACGGGGTACTTCTATCCAACCATGGAAAAAGAAGCGCATCAATATGTGAAGAATTTTGTCCAGTGTCAATAGCATGGAGATCTGATTCATGTTTTGGCTCAAGATTTGCAACCAATGGTCACACCTTGGACTTTCTCGTAGTGGGGGCTTGACCTCATAGGAAAGATTACCCCAACTTCATCTAGTGGCCACAATTTTATCATAACAACCACTGAGTACTTTACCAAGTGGGTTGAAGCCATTCCTATGACCTACATAACAAGGAAGCAAATTGCTAATTTTATTTTGAATTACTTCATCTGTCATTATGGTGTTCCAAAAACCCTTATCTCATACAACAGAATACCCTTCAAGAACCAGGATGTGAAAGAGCTATGTCAAAGATTTAACATCCAACATTGATTCTCTACCTCATATTACCCCCAGGGCAATGATCAAGCTAAGGCTACAAACAAGACCATTCTAAAAATCTTGAAGAAAACGTTCAATGAAGTTGGCCATGACTGGAATTTGTAGTTGAATCTCACCCTATGGGCCTATCAAACTAGTATCCACACACCTACAGGTGCAACCTAGTTCTCCTTGGTCTACATATCAGAAGCCATCTTGCCTATTGAGGTCGAGCTTCCATCACTATGAGTGTCACTACGAAACAAAATCATTGGTACATAGTACAAAGTATCTCAGCTAAATGAGCTAGAATTCTTGGATGAGCGTCATCTTGACGCCCTTAATCACTTGCAATTATATCAAAACCAACTGAAATAGAGCTATAACAAGAAGATCAAGTGTTAGTCTTTCCAAGTAGGTGACCTTTTCATAAAGTAGAATTAAAAAAATCATCCAGATTAGGACAACAAAGAAAATTTTGAGCCTATTTGGTTAGGCCCCTTTGTCATCACAACAAGTTATGGATCAAGAGCATATCAATTGTCAATGCCTGAAGGTGAACCCTTATAGGAATTGACTAACAACTTGCATCTTAAAAAATTTTATGCCTAGGCTTGAAGGTTGTAAATTTGAAAATACAAAAAAATCAAAAAATGAGAAAAAGGATTGAAAAAAGTAAAGAAAAATAATCATCCTCTAGTGAAAACCACTTTGGTGGCACTTTAGACAAGTACCTTGGTGAAAACCTGGCAAACAAGTTCCTTGCATAAGTAAAGCACCTTTGTCCATATTTGGCTCTTTATCCTATCATTCCATCCATTGCATCCATCCATCTCATCATTCATCCTATTTATTTCATCACCCATCCATGTCTGCATCATAGCTTGATATTCTAAAATATTGTATCCCCTTAGTACTACTTGGCATAATCCAAAGGTCAGTTTGTCTTGTCCATATTGAGGTAGTCTATCACATTAACACTGGGGGTGATTCATTATGGATAGAATCAAGTTCTTGTATATCATAAGGTTATCAAAAATCTAAAAAACATTCATTAAACATTTATAAGAAAATCCAAAAACATCAAAATCTTGTATAACCGAAAATCCAAAAAACATTTGCAAAATCCTGTATAGTTAAAATTCCAAAAACATTTGTAAAATTGTAAATTCAAAATACGAAACACATCAAAATCCTTAAAAAGGTCAAACATCAAAAATCCAAAAATAGAACCTTGTCGAACTACAAGTCTCTAAGCTTGAACATAAGCAAATTCATCATTGATGTGCCCCTGAGACACCCTAGGTCAATCTTTAGGAGTCTGTCATAATAAAATGACAATCCATTGATTATTAATATCTCATCGTCAATAAGTCAAGTCAGTCAAACTATGTGGTCTCGACGTATATAACGTAGGCAAGGCTTATCTTTGATTAGCCCCTGAGGCCCCTAGGATCTATAGATTCTAAATTCCAGGCAAGAAAACCACAAAACACAGAGGAAGCACAATTATTTTACACACAAACACACATGAGCTTCATATTTCTATGATAATAGAATTCATTACATATGACCTCTTTTTATAGAGGTTTTGCTTAACCAATACTAAATATAGTTCATGCATGCACATGAGTATTACAGTCAATATGCAATAACATGCAAATATAAACAATTATTAAAATTAATTGTTTACTAAAAAACTTTGCATGGAATCTTCAACTAAACAGTGAGGCTCATGCATAATTTTCCAACATACTCCCCTTTGATGCTGAGACTCACAATATTATCTTAAAGTTTTGTAAACTAAACCTGAACAACTCAGTGTGCAAACTTTCATAGATCACAAGGTTTTCCCTTTCATTCTCTAACATAGAGAAGAATCACTATCTCGCAGATCATATGACACCTTATTTCTTTTAACATTCCAACATTTAGATTTATAGAACCTTTTCAACATATCTGTAACTTTTTTCCAACTCAATCCATCAATCCATCCATAATTAATCTTCATACAATATTTCGTAGATTTTCCACTCCTCTCTGTCCCAACATGATTTTTCTAAATGATTCTTCAACCCACAGATTGTACAAGGATGAAGATCCCAAAACTTCTCTTTTTTATGTCCTCCCCTATGACAATGAGAACATTCCATATACCCCATACTTTTAGTTGATTTGCATGAACTTTTAACACTTGTTACATCATTTTTATCTCTCACCATATCCTAGGCCTTCATTCTTTGACCTCACAACTGGCTAAATGGGCTCTCTCATTCTTTTCCCATGTTTTCCCAAACCTTTTCTCTTTTCAAACCAATCTTTCTTATCAGCTTCACATGCTACAAAAACATTAGTTTCAGAAACATCCTTATCTTCAACGTCACATTATTTACCTGAAGAAACTTTGGCTACATCACCCATACATGTAGCATCACACACGAGTGACTTTGACCTCAAACATTCAATTTCTTTCTCCAAAAACTTTAGCTTTCCTTCCAGATATTCATTCTTTTTCTTGACCTCATCAAGCAGCTTCAATCTTCCTTCTAGCTCTTAATTTTTCTTTTTCACTTTTTCTAATTCTTTTTACAGATTTTCATTCTCACACAAATAATCACACCTTTCTTTCAAATTGCAACTTGGACAGTCGATTTGATATTGACAGCTTCTTATGCTACAATCCCTTATTACAAAATCTTCCTCAGAACAACAATTTTTTTCTTCCCAAGTGACATTTAACAAAACAATGATCTCCACCTTCTAGTAATGGCTCTAATACTAATTGTAGATTCGAAAGTCCAGGCAAACAAACACAAAAAAAATGCAAAACACAAAGGAAGCACAATTCTTTTACACACAAACACACATGAGCTTCATATTTCTATGATAATAGAATTCATTACATATGACCTCTCTTTATAGAGGTTTTGCATAACCAATACTAAATATAGTCCATGCATGTACATGACTGTTACAATCAACATGTAGTAACATGCAAATACAAATAGTTATTAAAATTAATTGTTTACTAAAAAAATTTGCATGGAATCTTCAACTAAATAGTGAGGCTCATGTATCATTTTCCAACATGATAGGTCTTTTAGGTTAGGTTCTTGGTCGAAACTCAGAAAATCCAAAAACATCCAAATATCAGAAAATCCTTAAACATTCAAATATCAAAAATCCCAAACATTTAGAAAACTCGAAAACCCCTAAACATTCAAAAATCGAAAAACCTTAAACATTTGTAAAATCTCGGAAAATCCAAAAACATCCAAATATGAGAAAACCCTAAACAACCTCAAATAATCGAAAACCAAAACATAAACTTTCAAAAATACCTAAACAACCTCAAAACATTTTCAAAGATACCAAAAACATTGAAATATTCTAGAAAAATCCAAAACCATCCACCCCATTTCGCTTTCACCTGCAATAAAATTCGCCCATAATAAATCAATCATCACCTTCAACCTTTGGAAAAACAAATAGAAAACAAGTACCGCAAGTTGTATAGGGAGAACTTGAGTGTCAGAATCTAAAGTCTAGATAATAGGTAAACTAGTCAGTGAAGTTTGTATTGATGACTTATCATAAACCTCATCCTAAATCACAACATCCAATCAACATGTCCTAGGATGCATCCTTCCTGTGATGGAAATTAGTATTAGACATCACCTTAAGCTAAAATAAATTGGCAAGAGATATAGATAACATTGACTATTTGTCTTTGATATTTTCTTATGATTTATCTCAATGTCCCATTCCGAGGACCTCTTGATGATGTCTATCAAAATGATTTAGAGAGAAAGGAATGGAGCATCAATCATTATCTTTTGTTTGTTGTGCTTGTGGGTATTCTTGTAAAATAATCTTGGCGCATACTTGCTTAGTTGTGTGTAGGGAAGTTGTTTGGAGTAGATTGTTGATTATTGCGTATGCTTTGGTCCAATGTATTCTGAACTACTAAACTACATTCCAACGAGGTTTTTTTATGTCAAGGTGTGAACAAGGATTATCCTATCTATTTGCAGAGTCAAAGTCCATCACACTAGATACAATTTCATCCTAGTTATTAATACCTTGATGCATTGTGTCTATATACTATATCAAACAATAAGGAATGACGAAAAATCCCAATCCCAAGATATTAGCAAATCATCATCATCATCATGCATTTATCATCACCACCTCTAATAAATTGTCAGTGGATCATAGACTTGTTGGACTTTTTGAATCAATCATCAAAATCAATGGTCATTCATCTTATTTCTTCTATCTTCTCTCTACGCTAACCTAGTATCATCACATTCAACAAAAATAATATCATCAATGCATCCATCTTGCACCTACAAATCATCAGCATGCATACGTCTCACATAATGACATCATATCATAATAAGAAAACACATTTCACTGCAACATAATTATTATTTAAGTTATGCTAATGATATAGATTTGTTATTCTAAGCATCTTAAATTGTTGCACACACATATCATAAACATACATAACATTATTATATGCATAAGCATAACATCTACATATCATACCATCCATCTCATAATATACCATAAAATGATATTGAAAAAGAATATAACATATCCATTACATTACATTGCATCTCATTTACATCATACATCATCATCACATATCGCATAAACATGAATAAAAGGAAACACATCCATTCATTACGTTGCATCCATACATTCATGTGTATGAAATAAAACAAACACATCACATCATATCGAATCTATATCATATATATATATATATATATATATATATATATATATATATATATATATATATATATATATATATATATATGCTCTCTACTCCTCATATCAAAATGGTGAGCTGTCATGATACAGAGATTTTTGGATCGATTGTCTCTATATCTATAAAAGTACAATATCAAGGAGGCTATAAAAGGGGCCCATGGATGTATATATGTATAAATGTCAGGGCAATAATAAAAGTGTATATACAAACAGAAGCTAGCCACGATGGTTGGTCCCCTCACCAAGTTGTCTCTCTGATTGATCCTCAACTCGGGGATGTGCTCCACTCCTCTATGAGTAATTTGGTTGTCTAATTGTTGTGGGGACATCCTGATGATAATGCATGCAATAATATGTTGCCTTAGTCA
>VDFB02189682.1:0-20286 GCA_007258455.2 Sequoia sempervirens
CATATTTTTTAAATTTTGTATGCTTTTGGTGGAGTTACTATTGGAAGGAGAATATAAGGAGAATATAATTGTAAACTATATATATTTTAAGTAAATCTATATCTTTTAGTATTTAAAATTACTTAAATAGTTTCCTCATTGATATCTTGTTTACTTTAACATACACCATAATAGAAGTTCACATGCACATCAATCTTAGAGAAAAAATATATATTCATGCCCTTTTTCATTACTATTTTTGGTAAACTTTGAATAGATTGTCCTTTGTTCAATAACAAGTCTACAAGTGGGATAACATTTTCTCATAACAAGTGGGATAGCAATGGTATGTACTTGAATCCATTGCATTTAAATTTTTCTATATATATAAATATTTTAATATTTTCCCTAAAATCCATAATATATATATATTAGTGTGTATTTATTTAATGCAATAAAGAATTAACCTAAGTAACACATTAAGAATTCTAAGGATTTGTGCTTGGAAAAAATGCATAACAAATTTATTTGTTGGATTTCGTGTTGTATAGTTTAGAAAAGCTCAAAATATGAATAGGATTTTAAGGCCATATATTATGGTAGCTTACAATGCAAAAGAAGGAAGGAAATCTATTATTAATTTTAATCTACAATTTAATACCATTTGAAAAACCACATGTAGTATTATCTAAAATTAATTCTTGACATAATAATTTTATAAAATACACTTACAATTCAATAAAATTCTCCCAAGAAAGAAACCTAAGTGAACATTAATTGAACCCTAATTGTAGATTCATAACTCTAATCATAACCCTAAGCAAACACTAATCCTAATCAAACCCTAACCCTAGCCTTAAAGTTATCATATAATCTAATTATCTCTCTTATCTAAATTTGGGTTGAATTATTTTTCCTTTATTTTTAATTGCATATATTTTTTGTTTATTAGATCTTATTTTATGAATATATGCAAATATAATTTTCCTTCTACATTCATTCTATGCCCATTTTTTTCATGATATTTTAACATTCATTTTCTGGAATATTAGATCAATCTCACACATATAAATATGAAACCTTAAAATTTTAAAATTGAATTCTACCCAAAACATAGACACACAATTGAACAAATTCTCAAAGAAGAATGACAACATCATTAACATTTCATTCAAAATTCCTCAAATCCACATAGGAGAAAATATATATTAAGTGCTACATTTGTTCATGTATAAGTCATGTCGCATGCAATTTAAGATAATTTGCATATATTCATACAAAACTCAAAACAGTCTATCTATTCTATTCCGTCTGCTTGGGGTTTTAACAGCCAATGGCACCACAGATATCACTTCCTCATCAGAGGACATATATCTTTCTACCCATATATTCAACTCAAAACTATCTTTCTACCCATATATTCAACTCAAAACCTAGCTAGGTTTCATGGAGTTTCTCTCTAAATGAGCCAGATTCCTTTTATATGTGAGGGCAACAATGGGGCTCAAATGTAATTTGCCTAAATTCTCATTTTGAACAAAATCTCCATTGCATTTGAATTTCATTTCAAAACTTACGTTGAATCACCAAAACATTTATATAGTGCATGAACTGGGATGGCGTGATAAAAGAATAAGGGAACACAAATTGTCATCAAATACCCTTGTGGCTATCCACATGAAAATCCGAGGGCAACCAAATTGCCACGAGGCACCATGACAACTTCTTATTTACCCGCCACCATTCCCTTACCAACACTCTGACCCTCGTATACACGCCCGCTTCTAGTTGTTGCCCAATACGGTTCGAGTTGGTCCGCCTGGGGTTTTAATTTGAACAAAAATTTCATTTGCATTTGAATTTCCTTTCAAAACTTCCCACATGTTGAATCTGCAAAACATGTTGGCGTAGAGACTGGGATAAGCTAGAAGAAAAGGGAACATAAATTGTCATCAAAATCCTGGCGCATGAACTGGGGAAATCTAAAAGAAAAGGGAACACAAATTGTCATCAAAATCCCCTGTTCGCTATCCACACAAAAATGCCAGGAAACCAAATTGCCATGAAGGCACAACAACAACTTCTTATTTACCCGCCACCATTCCCTTACCAACACTCTGACCCTGGTATACACTCCCGCTTCTAGTTGTTGCCCAATACGGTAGACTCTCAGCCTCATCTTCT
Organism: Sequoia sempervirens; assembly: GCA_007258455.2. Classification (NCBI taxonomy): domain Eukaryota; kingdom Viridiplantae; phylum Streptophyta; class Pinopsida; order Cupressales; family Cupressaceae; genus Sequoia; species Sequoia sempervirens. The sequence continues at coordinate 2,164 of VDFB02189682.1, forward strand.
TTATTGTCCTTGCCCAATACGGTTTGAGTTGGTCCGCTTGGGGTTTTAACAACCAATGGCACCACAACTATCTCTTCGTCATCATCAGAAGTGTTTTTCGTAAGGTCAATGGGCGAGTGTTGGCATCCAGAGAAGCCATGCCGCCCATACCTTATTTTCCTACCAACACTAGTAATGGAGCACACCGCCGACTGCTTGCCTTTGTCATCTACGGTTGAAGGCGACAGCGTCACCGGAATTACAGCCTTCTCACATCTAGTGGGCACAAGCACGGGCTTGTCAACCAAAGCACCTTCCTGAATAGCAGGACCGAGCTTTTGTGAGCTCAAGCGAACAGACCTCCTTACTGACTTGCTCATTTTCTCTTCTCAGACAAGCACTCAAACTTGATTAGACTCAGCCCACAAAGTGCTCTAACTGCTACAAGAATGATACTATTAGCAGTTAATTCCTCTTGTATTTATTGTGCGAGGTAATGGCAGCCTTCATCAATGCTTAGTAAAAATGCATGTGAAAACATGGAAATTTGGTGGAGTATGTACTATCACCATTTAACTTGAGCTGCATGAGAATCCACAAATCACCCTTCATGATTACCCAACTAATAACATCTTCACACAGATTGAGATCGATGTGTCTACACAAGCAAGGAATAATTCATTAATGCTTCACCAACCTTCATCTTCCTCTTGCCAGCTAGAACAGCAGAGATTTACATTAGCTTTTGATCTTCGTTGTCGATCTAAAACCACGAGTTATGAGCTCAAGAGTGGAGATTATTTACATTCCATATAGGACACACATGTCCCGGTAGCACACCTGGCTGACCCCTCGCGCCAAATAATAGGGCGACACCTTAGGTCTGCGAGTTGGCGGGGTACGATCGAGATCTTCTCCCATATCTTTGAATCTGGAAAACCTACACATTGCACAGTTAGTATTTAATGAAAGGCTTTGGCTAAGCCATTGGCAATATGATCACTGGAGTTAATAGCTTAGGCTTACATCACCGGATTAAATTAAAACCAACTTTGATTTTAATGCTTTATTTCTCCCTAGGAGATCTCAGTTGGACCCATTAAATTCTTATCCCAACCCTAACAAGAACAAATGATTAAGCTAAGAGTTGTATTTGTTGTTATAACTGGACTCTAGAGAATTCTTAATTACCAATTCTTATTTATGCATTTGTATATGAATCCAATTGAATTCCTTTCCATATCATTATGGAAAATTTTATTATTGCAACCCTAACTCTAACACTAATTAAACCTTGAACCTAACCTGATTGAACTCATGTTATAACCCTAACTCTAACACTAATTGAACTGTAATCATAACCCTAATTGTATCAAAGGAAAACCACAGAGAACTCAATTGAACCTAACCCTAAAATAGACCAATAACCCTTACCTTAATTGAACTAAGCGCAATCCCATACCTAATATAAGACCCAACCTTAACCGACCTTAATTAAACACTTATTGAATTATAACCCTAATTGATCCCTAACCCAAATTGAATACTAATTGAACCTTAACCCTAAGTGAATAGCAGCCTTAATTAAACTCCAACCATAATCCTATTTGAATTTTGACCCTAATCATAACCATAATTCAACCCTAACCTTAATTGAACCCTAACCCTAAACATGAGTTCAATTAAGTTTAAGGTTCAAATAGGGTTAGACTTTAATTAAAATTAGGTATATGATTCTATTAGGATTAGGGTTGGGGTTGGGGTGAAGATTAAGGTTCTATGATAGAGCTTGGTGTTAGTGTTAGGGTTCAATTGGGGCAAGGGTTAGTATTAGGGTTAGGGTTATGGTTCAATTAGAGTTAGTTTTAGGGTTGGGGTTATGGTTAGACTTATAATTAATGTTAGTATTGGGATTAGATTCTATCACTTTAATAAAAATAATCTTCTATAAATTCATTCATTTTTTTTTTGAAATTACCATAATTTAAAATATTTTCAATTTACCTATGTTGATATATGAGAGATATAGCAAATCAAAGTACCTATACAATTTATAGTTAACTTGACATTGTGTGTGTATAAAAAGGTTTAAGTTATGAATGTTATAATATAACAGAGGCTGCCGAAGCGTGAGAAGTTCTATAAAGTCTTAGAATAGTTTTGTTTGTATTTGTTTGTGTATTGCAAAAGGCTGGATCAAACATCGAAATCTCAATTGAACCCATATGCTGGATTTTGTTGATTGTAGAGTAGTGGACAAAAGCATAGCAATGTTCATTAGACCAAGACCATCAGGTGGAGGATTAATTGATGAAGTTATTCTTGAATCCTCTTCATAGGAAACATGACCAACTAATTGGTATTCTCTTTTAGCACTAGGATCATACAAAAGTAGAAGCAATAGTTTTAATTTGCTATATATATTTTTTTATTCAAGGGGTAAATGCTTTTGATCGGAGCTATGAACCGGATACAAGCATTCAACAATACCACCCCAACGGGGTTTGAACCTTTCTGGAAAGCACAACAATGCCACCTATAAACCAACACACCGTGCCAATACCGACTTAATTTGCTATATATTAACCATCTTTTACTTATAAACTTTTTTTGAAAAAGGCAGTTAGAAGGTGTCATACCTCTACTGCATTTAAGCCAAGATCAATTAATATTACACCAGGTTTAAACCAATCACCATGAACCAAATTTGGCTCGCCTACTATCTAGAATCACAACTATGTACTACAGACTCATCACTGTGTGAACTGATGTTTATCTAGGGTATTAATTGTTTAACTTAGACATTGATGTGTATACCCTTAGCTTCAAAATCTTCTTGTCTCATTTAAATTTTTGTCGACATCACTATCTCTGGATAAGTCATAACCAAATTGTAAGGTCATCTCTAGATGGGCATGCTCTTTGCCAAATATGATGAACTAGGGCATGAATGAACTAAATGTGTTACATATCCATCAACGTTAAATTATTTGGATGATCAGAAAAAACTTCAAGAAAATGTACACATAAAGAGAAAGATTAAATAAAAACTAAATGAGATACACACTTGACAATCTTTGTTTGGGATTTTCACTGCTATTTGGTTCTATGTTATATTATTTTCAAAATTAGAAGTTTTTTTATTATGATCAATTAGAATAGACTCTACAAGAAATGCATAAATATATTCTCTCGTGTAAGAAGCCCATGAATAGAAATAATAATTTGTTGATAAATCACAAGAGATAACTCTTTGCAGTCAAACACAAATCTCTAGATTTTTCACACTGATCCAATAATTATCGCCAATGAATCAGAACAATAGTATCAATCTTAGTTCAATGATATATGTCAATGTCAGATTCATAATTAACAATAAATTTTAGATACTCCACACTGGACACTGAAACAAATTGAAAAGTTGTTTTTATTTGCATCTCCTCTAGAAACTCATCTATCTTGTAAGTCAGGTAACATCTGCAAACACTATGTACTGGCTTGTGCTGCTAGAATTGGAAGTCATGTAAATTTTTTTAACATATTGGCTAGTATAAGTTCTACACTAAGGGCCTCTACCATTTTGATGGAAAAAGAACATGATAATGGGTCTCTTTAACTTAATCCCCTAATTTATGAAGAAGACCCTATGGGGGATGATTAATCGAATTGAAAAAGTAGACAATTCATTATGCAATTAGTACTCCCCTGGTTGAAGTTGACAAGAGGTATATGCAGTATAGAAGTTGCCAAGTCAACTTATTAAAGGATTTGGACATATCCAATTTGATAATCATTGTAGAATAACAGTAAAATTTTGAGAGATTGAATGGTTCTCACAATTGTAGGTGGATTTGCAAGGTGTACTTTACTGGAAAAACATTCTCATGAGGTCAAACACAATGATAATAAATATGAACAATATCTAAGGTATATAGAAATAAATGTCTTGTGGGCTTCAACAAGAGGGGTCTTTTAAACCAAATTGGCATCTAGCATGAATGCTTGACTTAAAAATTAACCAATATTATTATGCCCTTGTGTACCCTACCCGCTTTATTAAGCCTAATTTAAGCTAACTCTACCCTTGAATTACCATAGCTCTAACCTTGTAGCTTCCAGGTTTTATTCTAGATTAATAATTTTAATCCTAACCCAACATTAACCCTAACCCTATTTAGGCAATAATCATAACCACCCCAATTAAATCCTAATTGAACCTACTTGAACCTTAATCTAAATGAACCCTAACCTTAACCCTAATTGAACCATAAACCTAACTCTAATTAAACCTTAATTGTAAACTGAACTAAAATAAGCTTAATTGAACCCTAACTATAACTTGAACTTGATTCTAATCATAGCACTAATTGAATGCCAGCCTAACCCTAAGGTGGACTGGAACCGACTCTGAGGTGAACCTTGTTGTGGGGGTTAAGTGGGGTTCAATTAGCATTCTAGATGAAGCCCCCAGTTAGATTAACCAAAATAAGCCTAAAATGAAGCCTAACTATAGCTTGAAGACTTGACCTAATCATAACACTAATTCAAGCCATGAAGTATGACATGCCATAAAAATTCAAGTTTAACCAACACTCTTTCAATATGACATACCATAAAAATTCAAGTTTAACCAACACTCTTTCAACATCCAGTTTGCTTTTAGTCATCAACATTAAGATAGAACTTCTGACACCATTAAGAGAGATAAATGTTCCGACCAAATTTGTATTACATCGACTACAATAGTGGTGTACCATGTGAAAACTCTAGGTGTTAATAATAGTAATATCTAACCCCTTTTATAGATTATGCCATTCACCTGACAATATTTTTAGATTATGACATTCTCAATGGAGATTAGGCAATCTATTGATAGACGTAATCAAGGATAGTTATAAGCATGATATAATGATTATACTCCAAATGAGAACAATGGCATGGGTACATTAGTTCACATCATCATTTGTGACATGCTCATCTAGGACTACATCGAAAACAAATTCATGCTTCTCTACATATGCTATCAAGTCCATCTAAAGGAAAAAAATTGTTTTAGTCATAATACAACATTGTGGTCTCTAAGCTCAATGCTACTATAATTGCTTTCAAAATCTAGGGAAAACTAAGTTGCTCAAATTCACTATGTTATCCAATAGATATAAATTTTTGAAACTATTTAAGGATGATCATGCTTGAGTTGTCAAAAGATAATATTTTGATAAGATTATAATATTACATGATGTTATAGATTAAGAAACGTAATTGTACTTGTTGTGTAGCCAAATTTTTTTGAGGATGAGGTAGTTTATTTTTTATAGTTTAGAATGAACACATGTGGATGAAAGGAATTGAGAGGAATAGAAAGAGTTTGTTCAGGTAAACATAGTTACAAACAATCTGCACAGTTTGTCAGGTTTTCCTAATTGATAAGTAGGTACCTACTTGAATATTAACTTAAAAGGTTGAAAGGAATTGAGATGAATATGCATAGCTAGTTATGCTTTCCTACTTAACAAGTAGAGGAATCAATTAAAAAAAAATATAAAACAAATATTTCTTAAAAATTTATATTTGACTCAAATATTAAAATGCATATATTTAATTTTTATGTTCTTTGAAAATTAAAATTTGTTTTGAAGATAGTTTTTTTTCTAAAATAATTTTATGTGGCTCATACCCATATTCTTATGAAAAGATCTTGAAGGAAATTATGTTTTTCTTATAAAAAAAATAATCTAATAATTAAAATAATTTTTCTTTATATTATTTTCTCTAAATTATTTTACTCAATCAATTTATTTACAATTTTTAAAATCATATACGTTTCATTACTTCAATAAATTAAAGTTTAATATTTTATGATAATATTTTTATTCAAATATTAATATAAAAAGGGAATCATGTCAATTTTAATTTATATAGTTATAAATATATATATTACTAATTAATACATATATAAATATAATAATTATATATATATATATATTTATTTTAATTCAATATAAATATTTAAAATATATATTTACAGCGTGCATAAATCTATGGAGAGGCGATTTACTTTGAAAAATTAATAAAATTTTAATTTTATTATTAATTAATTTTTTAAAAGAAATTATAATATAATATAATATATATTTGTCTTTACAAATATTTAAATTTATTATATATTTATATATATATTAAAATATTTAATATGAACATTTAAATTGGATATGAAAATTTAAACTTGGCTAAAACTAAACATTTTTTTTTAATTTAAATGAGAAGAAAAAAATCTTTAAATTTAGACTATTTATTTAATTAATATAATAAAGTTATTTATTTCCTTAGTAATTATTAATTAGTTAACATGTTTTATTTCACAAACTAATATATAGTAATTAATATAAGTTGTAAATAGAAGGTGAATTATTTCTAAAACAAATATGATAGAATTTGTGATTGATTTAAATGATTAATTTATTAATATTAATTTTAGTTTGATTTAAAAGTAATTACTGTTAATTTTAAAGTTGATTTTAAAAATAATAAATATTTTATAAAAGTAATTAGTATTTATTCTAAATAATTATTGTAGTCTTAATTCATTTATTTTGCAAAACTTATCTTAGTAATTAGAGTTGGTTCAAATTTCAAAGCAATTGAAAATTTGTTAGTTTAAATATATGTTTAATAAGTGTTGTTTTAGAATTAATTTATGACAAAGAGAGGTGATTAGTATTAATTTATTTAAATTATAATATAAAAATAATTTACAAGGTTTCTATTTATTTTTAAATAATAATTAATTAATTTATATTAAAAAGTAAATTTTTTGAGTAATTGGTATTAATATTTTGAAAGAATTGGCTCAATTAAATTTATGCTACAAATCAATTTAGTATTAAAGGTAATTAAAAATAGTTGAATTTTGATGTTATATTGATTAATTAGTTAGCATTTGTTATTCAAAGTTTAAATTTTATTAATTATTATTATTATTTTAATAATACAAAGGAAAATAGTAAATAAATGTTACATACCCAATGTGAGGGGTAATTAGTAAGTAATTTAGTAAGTAATTTAATGAAAAGTAATTTATTTTTATAGTGTAATTTAATAAAAAGTAATTTATCATTATAGTGTAATTTAATTTTCAAAATAGTTAGTATGGTTTACCTCATTGAATTATTGGAAATAAACAACCTAAGTTTAATAAAACTCCTAAAAATTAGTTAAGATTCAAAATGGAAGTAATGGAAGCACATTAATCGCTTATATCGGGTGAAATTTGTCTTCTAATTAGATTGAAGAGAAATGAATTTTGAAATATAGAAAAAATGCTTCAGATCTCATTGGTTAAAAAGAGAAATATTAATAACTAGTCAAGATTTGGTGGTGCCTATAGTTCCCTCGCAGGAACTAATAAAAAGATTCAAAATAACGAAATAGATTAATTACAGGTGAAAAAAAAAAGTTTATGTTTCTGAAAATCTGCCCTTATCAGTCAAAGTTTTGTAGCCAATAAAATTGAGCAAAATTATTTTTTTAAATTTGAAAAGTTAAAAATCTTGCATATTTACTTTAACTATATACAAATATTTGTCAAACAAAAAAAAAGTTGAGTTCTTATTTGTTAAAATCAAAGTTATTAATAACTTGTTAAGGAAAAGGGGTCACCTATAGTTCCCTTGGCAGAACTAAAAAATAAATGTGTTTTCAATGTTTATTTGTCAGTTTAAAAGATATGCCAATAATGTTGCAATCACTAATGATTAATTTTTTCTTGATGGTTAAAATAGATTGGTAAGTAAATTTATCAATAATAAGTAAATTTATAATTGATTTTTTCTTGATAAGTAAATCAATATTTCATAAATTTATCTATAATTCTTATTTAATTTTTCTTAATTATATTAAATTATATTTTATTAAATTGTTAAAAATTTAAGTTGCTTATAAATAATTTTATGTGTTTTTATAATTAACTTGATATTGTGTATAAAGGTTTAAGTTATGAATGTTAACGATATTGTGAAATTATTCTATGTTAATTTAATGTTATGAATGCTATATAATATAAAGAAAAATATTTCTAATATATTTTAATGCATCTTTATATTTTATAAACAAATATGTAAAATAAAAATCTGATTGTAAAAAATACTTAATGAGTGAACATACATTTAAAGTTAAAAGTGAAATTATAAAATAGGCACCACCAGAATTTAACTAGTTATTAATAACTCTCACTTTAACCAATGAGAACTTGAATAATTTTTCTATTTGAATTTTTTCAATCTATTATGAATGTATAGATGCGAATTATATAACAAAACATATTTCAAAAATCAATTCTCTTGAATCTAATTGGTACACAATTTTCACCCGATATAAGCGATTTTGACGATTATTATGGAATGGTGGGTAATCCTACATAGTAACAAATCATACTTAGTATTTATCTATTAATCTTATCACTTGTATAATCCTACATTGTAACAAACCATACTTCATATTAATTTAAAATATTTTTAAATTAAAATAGTTAAATTATATTGATGTTAATATTTTTAATTTTTAAGAAGATTATAGTTTAATCAACATATTTATATTTAAATTTTAGTCTTTTTTTAATAACTTCCTTAATTTTTAGATTTTATGGCTAATCTTATCATTCAACCTATTCATTAAATTTATACTTATATTTTATATTTTGAAATATTTATTTTATATATAATTTAGATTTTTTTTTACATTCTTTTAGATTACTGTTATAAATTGACTATTCTTTTCATTGTTTTAATACTAGCATACCTATATTAATTAATAATATATGTAAAACACGCCGAGAGAGTTATCTTTATCGAGACACCTATTGACTTGAAAAAATGCTTAGATTTTCATGAATATGAATTTGGAAAGCAATCAATTTGATTTCATTATTGTTTATGCCATTGTTTATCTCAATTCCCATATATAAGGGTAGACATTCAAATTTGAAATCATACCAACTTGTCTATAACAACAATCAACCAAGAACAATAAATTTAAAAGTAGGAATGTTCATCAATCACTAGATTTAGTATTGACACCATCAAAGAAGTATATTGTGTGATCAAATGGCATTAACTAACTTAGATATATCCACTGGTTTTTTTTTTCCAAATGTTTGAATACATTGTTAACATTATATACATTCAAGCATTTGAATGTTTTTTATAAAGGGTAAAACGGGTTTTACAGGGACCTGAAACCACAGAGTTTACAAAACTAAGGAAAGGAAACAAAAGTCCAACAGAAAACACCAGCTACCAGAAAGGAAAAGGACGAAGCAAACAATAGAAAGGAAAAGCATTTGAATGTTACGAAACCTATAGCTTTGCAATTGAGTTTAATAAAGATTTTCTCTCAGATGAATAATCAAACTTTGTTGTTTTTATGACTGTGCATTTAATCCTTTGTTCATCATTATAAGTCTCTTTTTTCACTTGAAGTTTAAATATGTATCTATTGAAAAGGACCTTTTGTATAATGTGTGAAAATTTAACATCATCTTGTTTTTCATGCTTCAAAATGTTCAATTCTTTTGCTGTAACACCCATAATTTCTTCTGCCGCTTCTTCAAAAGTTGTAATCCAAGTGAATGAAGTATGGTCTTGCACTTTGCATTGAAGTATATATTTATAATCACATTCAGGGAAAGTTTTATCACATCTTCCACAATACCACTGACCATTTTCATTAGTGTTTACCTTCTTTTTGCAGTGCCTATCTCCAATTTTCAAGGGGCATGCTATATAAAAAAAATTTCTACCTTAATAAAAGATAAGGTAGTTTTTATCACTATCCAATAAGGTTTGCCAAAGTTGGAAAGGTCCTGATCTTGTATTTATGAGATACTTTTTAACATTTTTTCTTCAATCGCAAATGAGATTTCCTTTGTAATAGAATGAGAATGGACATTCTTCCCTTCTATATCAAACCAAAATCTCAATTGGTGTGAGAGAGGAAGATCTGGATTTATAAGGAGCTAGGTTGTAGTAATTGTTCCCACAAATTTCCCACCAAAATCACTAATTCGTGCAGCCTTTATCGCAAGAATCGAGAAGGTTCCTACATTGCACATTTCTTGGAGTTGTTGACCTTCCTTATTGCAGAAATCACCCCACAATGTTAATTCCACCATACAACCGGACATGTCTTTCATTTGAAGGGTTCTTTTTGAGTTTGTGTGGCATTCTTTTTGAATATGGTGTTTGGTGTGTCGATTGAGAGAACAAAACCAATAATATCAACCAAAGAATTGCTTTTCATGTTCTCAATTTCTCTTATCGATGTAAAGTGGAATTGTTATTTTGGTATATAGCTATCCTCCTCCAAACAAAACTCAACAATCGAATTTGTTTCTAATAAGATTTCCCATTCATTTTTTATTTGGTTAAAATTCTTTTTGTGCAGGTTTGAGTCTCCCTTTTGAGATGAGATATACTTTTCTAGTTTCAATATGATCATAAAAATTTTCTACAACTCCATTAAAACATGTTACTCTGATTTCACCACCATCTGAATCAACCAAGTCAAAAGTAAACCCTTTTCCATGTCCTTTGGCATTGTTAAAATGACGAAGTTGACCCTTTCTAATAACCCTTGCCTTTATGGACCATCTATTCTGGTACGGATTGAGTGCTGCAATAGGAATGGTTCTTGTTTGAGGTTCATTTTTTCCAGCAATTGGTTGCTTATATGGATTGTTGATAGGATCCATGCCTACATCATCATCATATAAGGAAAATAGCATTCAATAGATTTCAAACATTGATAATTTGTTGAATTTTTCTATAGTAGAAGAATTGAATGTAGTATACATTTATTATATATTTTTTTGTATTTTATTTTATAATTTTAAATTGATTTTAGATGTGCATTTATTATTAAAAAAATTTGTATTTAAGTTGCTATATGTTAATCATAACCCTAATTGACTTTTAATCTTAATTATCCTAAAATTTTCCCCTAATTCTAATTCTAACCGTAGCGTTTATTCAAACTCTATTAATGATTATAATTTAATACTAACGTTAATTCTAATGTTGAGCCTAATTCTAATTGATCTATTTATCTTACATCCCTAAGTGAACTCTAATTCTAATTGAACCATAACCCTCATTGAATTTTAATCTTAGCCTGAAATCTACCCCTAATTCTAATTCTAACCCTAGCCTTGACTCAAACTCTATTCTTGATTATATCCCTAAGTGAACTCTAATTCTAATTGAACCATAACCCTCATTGAATTTTAATCTTAGCTTGAAATCTACCCCTAATTCTAATTCTAACCCTAGCCTTGACTCAAACTCTATTCTTGATTATAATTTCAATACAAACCTTAATTCTTATGATGAGCCAAATTCTAATTGACTTTTAATACGAATTGAACCCTGAACCCTAACCCTAACGCTTATTAGAACACAACTCTTATTGAACCCTTATGAATATCCTAAAATTAATACTACCCCTTATCCTAATTGTCTCTAACCCTAATTGAAACGCAACCCTAACCTTTACACAAAGTTTTCTCCTATAACCCTAACCTTAACCTAATCTTAATCTATCCTCAATCTTAATTGAATTCTAATCCTAATTGATTTGAACCCTAATCCTAACTAAGCCATAACCATAACCATAACCCAATTCTAACCATAATCTTAATTGCACTCTAACCCTAACCCATAAACCTAATTGTATTCTAACCCTAATTGAACCCTAAACTTAATTAAACACTCTCTATAACCCTAATTGATCTATTTATCTTACAACCCTAATTGAACTCTAATTCTAATTGAATCACAACTCTAATTGGCTATTAATCTTAGCATTAAATGTAACCCTAATTCTAACTCTATTCATGATGATAATTTTCATACTAACCTTAATTCTAATGACGAGCCTAATTCTAACTGTAATACTAATTGAACCCTAAGCCTAACTTGTATTAGAACTCTTGACCCTTATGAACCCTTATCGTATCCTAAAATTAATCCTATCCCTAATCCTAATTGTCTCTAACCCTAATTGAAACCTAACCCTAACTCTAGTTGTATTGTAACCCTAACCCCAACTCTATTCCTAACCTTTACCCAAAGCTTTCTCCTATAACCCTAACCTTAACCCTAATGTTAATCTATCCTTAACCTTAATTGAATTCTAATCCTAATTGAATTGAACCCTAATCCTAAGTAAGGCATAACTATAATCATAAGCCAATTATAATCATAATCTAACTAAGTGATAATTGAATAATCATAATAGTAAATCATAATGTTATATTTTTTTTTCATATGATGATGAACTTATGTGTAAATGTAATTTTTAATCACATTATTTTTTTAATATCAATTTATTATATTTTTTTTGTAGTTAATTTTATAATTTTAAATTGATTTTAGATGTGCATTTATTATAACAAATTTATCTATTTAAGTTGCTATATTTTAATCATAACCCTAATTCCAATTGAACCATAACCCTAATTGAATTTTAATCTTAGCCTTAAATCTAACCCTAATTCTATTTCTAATCATACCCTTAATGTGAACTCTATTCATTATTATAATTCTAACCTTACTTTTAATGATGAGCCTAATTCTAATTTCTCTATTTATCGTAGAACCCACCTTAATTCAAACTCTATTAATGATTATAATTTAAATACTAACGTTAATTCTAATGATGAGCCTAATTCTAATTGATCTATTTAACTTACAACCCTAAGTGAACTCTAATTCTAATTGAACCATAACCCTAACTGAACCGTAATTCTAATTGAACCATAACCCTCATTGACTTTTAATCTTAGCTTGAAATCTACCCCTAATTCTAATCATGATTATAATTTCAATACAAACCTTAATTCTAATGATGAGCCAAATTCTAACTGACTTTTAATATGAATTGAACCCTAACCCTAACCCTTATTAGAACACAACACCTATTGAACTCTTATCATATCCTAAAATTACTACTACCCCTTATCCTAATTGTCTCTAACCCTAATTGAAACATAACCCTAACCTTTACCCAAAGCTTTCTCGTATAACCCTAACCTTAACCCTAATCTTAATCTATCCTCAACCTTAATTGAATTCTAATCCTAATTGATTTGAACCTTAATCCTAACTAAGCCATAACCATAATCATAACCCAATTATAATCATAATCTTAATTGCACTCTAACCCTAAATATTTACTCGCCCATTTATGTATCTATTGAGATTAGTACATGTGCCTAATAATATTAATTCGACCTGGCTGTACACCTGCCATTGCATTTTCTTGAGGTTTCCTGAAGCTTTTTCGATGAATCCATTTGTGCATAGTTGTGGTCATAGCATTGCATGCAATAACATCTCTGTGAGGCATACACTTTACATGACATGATTTACATGATCAACGAGCTCTCTTAAATGCTATGTTGTTTAGCTCCCAAAGAATTTGACAGGATATAAGGTATCCTTATCATTTCTTTGGTCTTACTATCACCCATCAACTGCTCGTGATGAAATGCATGATTTTGGTTCGGAAGGACAGATAGAAGGACTATACGTTTAAGGCAGTATATGAGGACAGCAAAAAAGGATGGTCTCCCACAGTCTTGGTGGCAGTATGAAGACTTTAAGAGACTTAAGACCAATGGGAAAAGGGACAGCCTCTGACAGAGAAAAGGCGGTAGCATGAAGTCTTTAGATGAAATACTTATAACACTTGGACCATTATGTAATACCTGCTACAAACTTTGAGAAGCATGGAGCTAGTTAAGCAATGTGGTTATACCTGTGCTAAGGTCCAGATCACACTATATGCTACATAGTAAAAATATGAACTTAATAAGATATCCCACTCCCTATTCAAAATTCATAAGATATTCACAGATATTTACTCGCCCATTTATGTATCTACTGAGATTACAAATTAAGAAACCAATTCAAAAATAAAAATAAAAAGCAATAAAATCTCCAGTAATACAAAACAATACTAAACTGTATGTAGCATCGTTTATTGTTTCATAAAATACTAATACTTTCTTTGCTTCAAAATGCAAGAAGTTTTCAACAAACGTGCCTGTAAAATCTGAGCTTCCCAAGCAATGATGCTCTACAGGTGTAAGGAACTTCAAACCCTTTCAGTTTGTGCAATTTGTATTGAAGACGTCTTAGCTCTGCTCAGCTCTGCTCATTTATAGACTCGTCGAACTCCTTCAGGGCCTGTCTATATTCAAAATATAGATTTTATTTTTCCCGAATCCTCTATCTCTGCTATTTTTCCCGATAGCCAAGATTTTCTCCTTCCAAAGGCTAAGGAGATCGATTGAATGATGGGTCGTTACAATAACTACCTCCTTCAATTTATCGAACTCCCCTTCATAAGTCAAGCTTGATAATAAAAATATTAAGATGATAATAAGATATTAAATCTTCTTTTTTTCTCCACCAGATCATGTTCACTCCTCCAGCTCGACCACGCCCTTCTCCTACTTTGCCTCCATACCTGAGATTTAGGGCCCTCAACTCACGAAAACACGTTCAACCAAGATGATCGAGACTTTTATGATGATAATTTATGCTTAAAATATTAACTTGCTCGGCACCAGACTTTATATGAGGTTCAAATTATTTTTTTAGAATTTAACTATGGAAGAATTATAATTGCCACCACTCATGACAGCCAACAAAAACGTCAATTTAAATGCAGTTTCAAAAACTTAACGGAGAATATTCCTTGAATGCTTTCACTGTATAACGCCTCTCGGCGTAAAAAAAAGTTAAATTTTTAATAAATAATATTTTTTAAAATAATAATTTCTACATTCTTAATACATAAAAAATGTGCTAATATAATAATTAGGTTTTTCAATTTTACCAAGTAAAGGTATATATTTTTAGTTTCTATAAGATGCAGTTTGACTGAATGACTTTCCAATTTTACAAAGTAAGACTTTTTATCTCTTTTTTCATTATTTTAGGTTAGTGGTATACATGGTAATTATTTTTATTCTTTTAATTATATTTTGATATTTTTAAATTAATTAGAATTTGAGCTATTATGCTATACTATATATTTATTTATTTTATTAGGAATTTTAATAGTCACTATTTAATAAGTGAAAAAAATGTGTTGCTATAAGTAGGATGTTTTCCAATTTTATAAGTGTGAATAATTCATGTGATCTTTACCTTTCTTTTAATATAAACAAACTCATCATTATAATAATTAGGTTTTCCAATTTTACAAAGTAAGACTTTTTATTTATTTATTTATTTATTTTTTGCATAGCATTTGACTATTGATATAATTTAATTTTAAATGGTTTTGTTTAGAAAAAGCATAGACACCTCAACCCACAAAACAACTAAACAACTAAAAGGAGAAACACAAGCATAAACAAAGAGAGTGAAAGACAGATGGGCAACAACCTAGCACAAACAAAGCACAGAAGAAAAATACAAACCACAACAAAAATTGTTAGCCTTACCATCCAACCTATAATTTATAAATTTCTAGCCCCCAAAAAATTGTTGTTATAGATAGTATATATTTTTATTTGTTAAATATTTTTATCTCTTAGTTTTCATTTTCCCTACATACTATTTGACTAGCAATATAAATGCTTTTAACTTAGTGTACACATCATTTTATTGAAATATATTTTATTAAAATTTTTATGTTGGTTTCATTCTTAGTTTTGATATTTCCAAAAGAATAATTGTTTAAGACATCCACTATAATACCAAGATAAAAAAATTCTCAACTCCTTTTAATTTTTTATTATCTTATATTTTAATTATTAATATAAATAATTTTAATTTTAATAATTTTCTTCTTGAATCAATCTTTTATTATGATTTTTAATTTATTCAATCTTTAATACTTACCTTTTTTGATTAATCAAAATTAAAAAAAATTTATCTCTCCTATGTATCAATGAATTATGGTTAATGTAAGCATGCAAGATCAAAATAATAAAAATAGGGAAAATAGAAATCTAAGTCTAAACTCTAAAAAACAAATTACCACATTTTCATTAGATTTTTATATTTTAAAATAAATTAAAATTTATGTTATATATTTTAATATTTATGTTTTTATTTGAAATTTAAATAGTCACTTCATTTAATAACATTTTGTTTCCATAGTCCATGATGCTAGTAAGCAAGATTTTTGGAATAAACTGTGTGTGATTTTTATATCATCAACGTTTCGGATCATACTCTACTACTGATCATCCTGATGATGGATCATGGAGTATGATCTGAAACGTTGATGATATAAAAATCACACAGTTTATTCCAAAAATCTTGCATACTAGTCACTTCATGAAAAAATAGTGTTATAAGTAGCATATTGTTTTATTTTTTATAATTTTGAATAACATATTTTCTCTTAACTTTTGTCTCCTATGTTACCAATATAAATCATTTAACTTAGCTTGTCTATTTTTATATTTTCTATTCTATTAAATTCAAATATATAAAATAATCTAATAACAAATTCAAATAAATAATATATTTTTAATATATTATATTATTAAATTAACAAACATATTATAATATATAACATCAGATAATACATATGTAATATATATAATATTTAATATAATTTTAACATCATTATAATATTATAATATATATACAATATATATGTAACATATATACCATCTAAAATATAATTTAATATATTACAACTAAAGTTATAACAACAAATACAATCCTTAATCATTTGTTCTTCTTACACAAGAGTCCCACATCAATAATTTCATTTCTAACTTCTTAAAACATAACTACTTAATAACTTTTTGGCAGGAACTTCGCTGCCCTGCGGCTCTTGTTTTATTCGTCGTCTGTCTAGTAATGCCTACTTCTCCTTTTAATGACTGGCTGGTCTCGCAGACGTAATTAAAATCATTCATTCATTCATTCAATGAATGTTTTATTTTGCAAGGTTTGATTTAGTGCTGCCGTTGATCTATTTCTTGTAGATATCAACGGTGCCCGCCATCCCGTGATCGGGAATTCAAGGATCGCGAAATCATGGGTGGGCGCCACGTGTCCTATCCGGGGGAGCTCAAGGGTTGATTTAGTTCTGTCGTTGATCTATTTCCTATAGATATCAACGGTGCCCGCCATCCCGTGATCGGGAATTCAAGGATCGCAAAATCACGGGTGGGCGCCACGTGTCCTATCCGGGGATCAAATTTGACCTATCGCTAACCTACTACCATTTGATCTGAGCCGTTTCCTGCCATCCCGCGATGGTGCTTGGGTTGATTGTGAAATCACGGGCGGGCGCCACGTGTCTCATCCGATGAAACCTAAAGAGTAAAGGAAACACTAGCTGGCTTTCAATGTATTAAGGGGCGGATTACTAAAGTGTTCTCGAGACGCACATGTTCTAAATCCATGGATATGTTATAATCTCGCTGGAAAAGCTGCTCGAAGGTTAACGACATGGCTGACGACTGTGTTAAAGGAATGAGATCAACGACGCCCGCTATCCCGCGATCAGCGATTACAGGGATCGCGATATCACGGGTGGGTGCCACGTGCCCTTCATAAAGGATGAAATCTGCGTGACCATTGATGAGCTGTCTCTTCAAGATTGACGGTGCCCGCCATCTCGCGATTAGGAATATAGGGATCGCGATGTCGCGGGTGCCTGCCACGTGTCTCATGCAATGAAGCCGAAGGAGTGAAGAAAGCATTCACCGGTTTTAAATGTATTACGGGGCGGATTACTAATGCTCTTGTAAGATGCACGTGTTTTATTTCAACGCAGATGTTATGATTTTAAGGGAAAAGCTGCTCGACAGTTAAAGGAAAGGACGCCGACCATTTTTGAAGGAGCAGACTTTATGGTAAAAAGATCGACGGTGCCCGCCATCCCGCGATGATAAATCAAAGAATTGCGATATCGCGGGCAACCGCCACGTGGCATTCCTTCGCGACATATGACATAGTGGGCCCCTTTATTGCCATGTTGGCGATTATGTCAGCCTGTTTTGAAGATGGCCGTCGATGATTTGATCAAACTGGAGGATCAATAGCTCAAATTTAAATATGTATAAATTATGGTTGGAGTCGTTCGTGCGGCTCGCGGAAGTGAAGCTTT
>VDFB02189683.1:0-25136 GCA_007258455.2 Sequoia sempervirens
GACGTATTCCAAGGAGTTGGTAGCAGAGGCAAGTTAGAATAGAGCCTGAGAGGTTATGAGATCAACTATTATGGATCAACCATCAAATAAAGTTGAACCCAATTGTGGCTTGCGAATTCTCCTTTCACCAACATTTCCTTTAAGCAGGTGAGAAAGAGCAGAGAACACATCATTGGACCTCTTAGTAAAAATTGGGCCTTTGCACTTGATACATAGGCCTTCTTAACACGTTTTGGGATAATGGTGCATCTCTTGTGAGTTTGTGGCCTGAATTGACCCCCAAAATGGTGAAGTCCGCCCCCAAAAAGAATCCCTCTTCAACAGGGGACAACTAAATACCAGATTGAAAATCAAGACTTGTAGGTCCTTTACCACTGAATTGGCCTTTTGATGCCTCCTTTCAACTACAGATTCAGTCCGCCTCTTCACCAAAAAAAATGCCTTGGACTCTCAACACACAATCATGCCCCTCTTTGTGCTGAATCATGGCAGAGTAAAGATACATTCACTCCTGACTTGAATCTATCTATGAACTTAGGCTCTGATACCATGAAAGAACTGGGAGACAGAGATATTTGACAAGCACAAATAGAGATAGAATGCATAAACTCAACCTCATATTATTAGATAGTCAAGGGTCTCCTTATAAAGGAGAAATATCCAAGAGCTGCACAAAATATTAGGAAAATATCAGGTCTATGTCAATGAGTCATACAACAATAAATTCCTAAGGAGAAGGAGGCTCCTAATAATGTGCATGTGCATAGATATTCTAGGAAATGGCTCATTCCCCAAATTGTTTTTGTATATATCTTTTTTGTCATTTCATTAAATATTTATTTGCTAAATATTAAAAACTTATAGAATAATGGTATGCAATATTTGATTACATTATGAGATAGTTCATATAAGCTCCAAGTTTGATGTAGAATACATATTTATAAATATTTGCACATTTACATACATACATACATACATACATACATGTACATGTACATACATATATGTGTATATATATATTTATATAAATTGTATATATATGTAGGTATGCATGTATATATGTTTGTATATATATATATGTATGTATGTATGTATGTATGTATGTAGGTATGTATGTATGCATGCATGTATGTATGATTTTTTCATTTCATATATGTTATTGTTTTCTAAATATTAAAAGTAGATGATAATGGTATGCAAGATAAATGTTTGTGGATTTCAAAACCAAAAAAAGTTACCTTGAATCCACCCATAAACACTCTCAATAGTTTATAATCTTTTCCTTTGTAGTGAATCTAGAGGTAATTTGAAACCCTCATTACATTAGACACAAAATCTATAGCTTTCTGATTGGAAACTTACAGTAGTTACAACCTGCTGCTCTTAATAATTTTCTTTTACAATGTTGCCACTATTTTGCTTCATAATTTGTTCAAGTTAAATATAATAAAATTTGGGTGTCAATGCCAAAATAGAATTTCCTCAAACAATTTTGATACATTTTCATTGCAAGTGGAAATTGTCCTTGTGCAAAGTAAACATGTGTTTGATTTACCCATACATTAGGCATTTGAACAAAGTTGTTTCCTCTTGCAACTTCTTGTACTTGTGTAAAAGTTTCCTTTGCAATATCAAATTGACCCCTTTCAGGTAGGACAATGGTTGCCCCATTTGCATAATAAACATTTCCTGGTCTGTGTGCCAACACCTTTCAATACAGTTCTCTAGCCATCTCAAGATGTGTTGCCTCATTCTTTGGATCCCTCCTCTCATTGCAAAAAGCTAAAAAATAATTCCAATTTCCAAGAGAAATGTCAACATAAGAATTCTTTGCATCTTATTCACTTTGTGCAACTTTAATTTTTTCATAGGAAATGGATAGTTTTTCTAAGTTCCTTTTGATAATGCTTGTTTGCTCTATCACTTGACTGCATAAGAAGGAAATATCATAGGCAAGCAAGATCCAACTCTGGTACCATTGTAATGTCCCCAACTCTAGAACTTTTTATTTTTTGGTATTTTCCAATTTTATACCCTCCTTTTTCGCATTTTTTATTACACAAATTGAGATATTTCATAGATATAGTATAGTGCAAATAAACAACAATATGGACCCAATTTGTAGTTTAGATAAAGTCTAAAAATTAAAAATACTAATGCAATAAATCAAATACTTTTATTGATAAGCAAATTGGTCTATGGAATAGTAAAAAAGTGTTGTTATTAAACATACAATATGGACTTATGTTCATCCTAGTAGTCCTAAAAGCTCAACAATAATAGATCATATATTCTTGATACCTAGATCAAATATGAAGTCGCCACAATTATCCCTGGATGTGATAACGATTTTAAGGGGTTGTGCACCATAATCCAAACTCATATTATTTTTTTGATAGCAATACAGGAGCTGCACATACCATATGGATCCACCATATATCTGAGTGCCCCAACTTGCAACACTACCCTGGAAATAATGATGTAATTTATATATGTGGAAGCTGGTGACTAGTTATATAAAACCTTTTTTCACAGCTGCACCTATGATGGAATGTATCAACAACAACCAGTGATCATGAGGAAACCATTATCGTGCTCTAATGACACCAAATTATATGCCAGATGGTATACTCCACCAGTCATAATGCCCCTTTAGCACAAGTGTAATATTAATATCAATTTAGAATTTGTATAGTTTAGCTCAATGGTGACTCCTATATGAAATCACTCAAAGTAATTATGGGTTTTCATCCTCCAATTCTAGTCCTAGAGATTTTTCATCATCAAGTTAATTGAACCAAAGTCCAAAACTCCAACAAGGAGTAGAAATCAAAAAAATAAAATGCTTGATCATTATGCCTCCTCCTCCTTATTTAGCTTTTCCTAAATAGTGTTTTCCTCCAAAGACAGCTCTTCAAATTTTCTTCATGACATTTGATTGATATTTGAGAGGAATTATTTAAAATATATTTTAATTATAAGAGACATCCTTTATTTATAATTTCAATTTACTTCAGGCCCTCTTTATGGTAATTACATTTTATGATAACACTTAAGTGACCCCTTTTATGACATTGAGATCCTCTTGAGTTATTATTATACTCCTTTTTTCGAAGATAAAATTCCCCAAGGCTCATGGGAAATGAACAATGAGCATTTGAGTTTCAACTTGGTTTTATTTCGAGAAGGGGATAGTACATTGTAAAAAAATTGTTTAACGGTAGAATAATTTTTAATCCACCTATTTAGGACTGTAAAATAAAAATAGATGAATTAATCTATTTTCAATTTTATACTTTCTTTTAATATAGAATCTAATAGAAAGGAAAAACATAATGCATTGAAGGACACATACAATGTTCTTAAATTATAAAGACTAAAATAGTTTTCCCATAAAAAACAAGAAAGAGGAAAAATGAAAAGATAATATACATATGATTCATTTGAGGTCTTTGATAAGATCTCATTTAACTATGTCAAATAGATTTGGAAGGAAGAAAGCATGTTTGATTGAATAAAATTTTGAGGTAGCTTATCCATCATCATTGTATGCATTATCTTCTCTTGGAATCTGTTTCTACAATTGTTAGGTTTGGTTAAAGCTTAGGAAGCCTAGACATAATCATCATATGGATCATCTTCTTCTCATCGGGAGGAATAGGAAAAGGGAAAGAGAGAGTTGTGGTCTTAGATGATGTCTCCTTTGGCAGAGAGACCATTAATGGGGAGAACAGGGTCCAATGTTATACCAAAGCCTAGTTTGGGAAGCGATAGAAGGACTGATGGGGAGCGGTGGAAGTAGCAGAGATGTGGAGAATTCCATCTATTGGGAAAGCTGAGTTGGAGCGGATGCGGTGGGAGTAAAAGGACCTTCCATGGAGGTCCCAAACTGGGTAGTGGAAAAAGGTGGACCGAATCGTGTGGGAGTAAAGGCTAATTGGTCAATTTGGGAGAATTGGGAGAAACCTCCTGCAATCGTGGAAACAAAATAGGAAAGGCTGATAGTCAAAGTAATGGGAGGAACATAGGTAGCAGGGGAAACCAAAGACTATGAAGTGAGAAGAGAGGGAGAGAATGATACTTGAGGTGTGGAGGACTCCGATTCTTGGCTCATTGCAGGTTCTTGTGAGCCTTCTCCAAAAGTTGCATCCGTGCGCTGCCTCTTATCAGGTGGAGAATTGTGCACCTCTACAATCTCTGGAGGTTGGTGGGCTACTCTAGGTCTTTTTTTAGCCCATGCATGTGGTGGTGAGGCCACCAAGTGTGATGTAGTCACCCGCACTCTCAGTGGATCTTTGTTGGGTTGTTCACTCACTTTTCCAGCTTTCTGCGCTTGGGGATTTTTACCTCCTTTCTCTTCACTATTGTCTTTGCTTCCTTTGGGTGAAAATCCTCATCATCACTTGCATCTATATCTTCATGCCCTCTGTTCCATATATCATTAAATTTTTAATCCTTATTTGTCTCCTGGAATGGGGCATTAAGGCATTTGGTCTCTTGACGATAAATCCAAAAGTGTGCAATTTTCTCTTCACTCCATTGCCATTTCTTGACCAATTGATTATGAAGGGTGGCCCCCATTTTACACTTGTTTTTGGGATTCTTCAAAGGGAAATAGAGCTTGAGAGCTATGGAGGCCTCCTATCTTTAGTAGGAATATAGGCCAAGTCCACAAACATATCATCCTAGTTTGACTGCAGATTCCGCTGAGCTTCCCAGTAAGGTCAGGAGCTGTGATTCACTTTAACATTTAGCTCTGCTAAGTCATCATCAGGATTATATTGCCATTTTTCACAAATTAATACTAGCCCCAGATGAGGTAGCTTCAGCTCTAGTAGACCATGTGTCTGCTTCTTTAACATTATCACTATTTTGAAGCTCGAAGGGCAAAAGAAAAAACCTTTCTTATTTCTCCGACTGCTAAAGTTGAGGTCAATCATTGCCAGTTTCTAAAATACCTCAAGGGCCAACACTCTATTTATGACACATATCGGGAGCCGAAATGGCTCCTCGATAAAGCCATGTAGCCTAACAAATGCGAAATACTCCCCATGAAACCAATCGCAAGGAGGAAGGAAAATCTGCATGCACCTTGTTTGCTTAGCGGAAATCCAATAAAGCTTTCCATCCTCACTGAACTTATGTTGCATCTGGTAATCCTTGATTTGGTACAACATCTCCCGAACAATGACCTCCATGAAGTCATACCAGAATAGAGAATATTGTCTTCTCAACTGAAAATCTAGACCCATTTGAAACTCTTGAATGTACCGATCACTATCCATGCTGCAAACAAGACCCATCATAGAGAAGGCATCCTGCAAGTCTGAGATGAAAGCATTGTGCGCGACCAGAATTTGTGGTGGCTTTGCTACATCTTCCTTGGGCCTTTTGGTTTCCCAGTTATAAAATTCTAGAGCGAAATCTTTGGTCCTCCAAAACTCTTCCCGACCCTCTATATTGAATGTTTCCATCCTTTCTACTCTAGAGCTCCTTCCAGTAGGGATACATAGCTTATCCTTGATAGCTTCCACACTGATCACAACCCTCTATTTTCAGCCTTTAATGGTGCCAATATCCAAGATGAAATGCTGAGCGCACTCATGAACTAGTTATGGGCAGTGATGAACCAAGGGGAACATATACTATGGGAAATCAAAAAACCATAGCCTATATGCCAAAGACTGTTAGTTATTAGCCTATTTCATTCTCTCGCAGGTTTCTTCCCTAAGACTCTTAGGGTTGGTTTTAAGGATAGGTTCGTGAATGTTATCCCATTCTTCCGCTATTAGGGTCTGGTTCCTGTGAGCTTTCTTGTCCATGGCCCACGTGTGGATCCACTTTGGTTTCTCTAGTATCCCAAGTGAAGCGTAGGAGATGTTATAAAAAATGTTGGTCATGAGCGTTGCATGCATGGCATCAAATAAGCTTTGGGCCACCTGTCCTTGTGCTTCCATTTGAGGATTCTAGGCCATTTTAGGATTCTATGGGCTTTCGTGATGCTCAACCTTTCTGCAACTCACTTGGGTTCTTCAACAAATTTTGCACTCAAAGCTCTCTGCAATGAACATTGTACTCAGAAAAATCTTCATAGTGTTGTTCTTTTTCATGCAACACTTAGCTTTTTCTCAACTTGAAGTTGTAAACGATAGTTGCGTTCTTGCAATAAATACTGAATGTACCCCCAACTCTTTCATTCATGCGAAATGAATTCTTTGCCTTTTGAAAAGACAACAATTCATAATGACGATTAGTCATTATGTCCTATAGCACCATTTCCTAGGAAATTGAGCCGGTGATTGAAGGCATACAAAACCTTTCACATTCTTTGCAATTAATAACTTAAAAAGAATGGTTAGGACAAAATGTGTAATGAGTACACAAAAAGATTGAGTTCATCTTTGGAGAATGAAAAATGCCCACATCGTGACACATTTGCACTTGACCGTGTGGACTATCACTTGGGACTGCCACTGATTTTAGCTAATTAATTACTTCTTAACGTGCATGCAACAATTCATACACAACAGACACAACTAGGTGGGATTCTTGAGTTTGCTATTGGTGGGATTTTTGAGTTGGCTCTTGATGGGATTTTCGAGTAAATACCCGATCAACATCATGCTTATCTCACGCATGTACCTTGACTATTTCTATAAAAAGACCTAAAGACAATAGCAGAATGTGCATTTATTTGGTAATTGGGAGGAATTTTCATTTGGTAATTGGGTAGAGATAGGTGCAATGAATACTCCAATTAGGCTTACCAGCAATAAGTCGTAGGCAGCTTTTTTAGGTGAAATTTCTAATAGGCGTCTGAAACGCATGACAAAGAACATGCATTCTTTGGCAATTATAGAAATGAAGTGGATACTAGGGAGGAATTGCATAAAATATGAGGATAAGTATAGGGTAAATATAGACAATTTCTCTCATTTCGTTGCCTCTTTACTTGACATATAGGTACCCAAGCAGATGATCTTGCGACTCACCATGGAATCTTCCCAAAGTGCTACCTCGGAGGCCTTGGTGAAGTTGTGAAAAATGGAGTGTATGGCCTTGGTCTCCCCACAGTGAGTGATCTCCACAAAAAAATTGAAGAGGATGCAGTGGTGTCGTGGGTGTCATTCTTGTATAATGGGTTCCATTTAGAAAGATCGGCCAAACAAACAAAAAGCACAAAGGAAATTTAGAAAGAAAGAGAGTAGAGAGAGAGAGGTAAGGAGGAAGGTAGAGAGATTGAGAGAGTGAAGGGAGAGAAAGAGTTATATTGGGGCGGGTTAGTTAAAGAGATGTAGAGAGTGAATGTTGGTGGAAGGAAGAGAGAGAGGAGGGAGGGATATGTAGAGAGAGAGAGAGAGGCGAGATAAAGAGTAGAGAGGGAAGGAGAGAGTGAGAGAGAAAGAGGGGAGAGAGAGGGAAGGAGGGAGAAGAAGGGATAGAGAGAGGTGAGATAGAGAGTACAAGAGATATATAGAGATAGGAGAGGGAGTGGATATAAATAAATGTAGAGAGGGAAGGAGGGAGGGACGAAGGTAGAGATTAGAGAGGGAAGAAGAGAGAGTTGGATATATAGAGAGGTAGTAATTAATCTCAAGGAAGAGAGAATCCAATAAAGGGATGGAGACAGTGAGAGAGAGTTCTAGAGCATAAGAGATGAAAATGAGTGAGAAAGAGAGAGAAAGATGCCTACAACTTGTTGATTACTAAAATTTGACCTCCTGATTACTAAAATTTGGCATGCTAATTACTAAAACTTGACTGTCTAAAAGATTATAAGATTTTCCAAAAACTAGAATTTGCATTATAACTCCAAGAGATTTGAAAACACTCTCAAACATCCTGAAACTATATACATGAAATATAACTTAAAGTATAAGAAATTAACTTTAAATTATGTTTATTTCATGTATATAGTTTCCTTGGTAGAGAAAGAGAAAGAGAAAGGGTTCACAAAAATGCATTGCAAAAGGTTATTCTGCCCATTTGCCGAGCACCAAATTTGACACTAGCCAAATGAAGCACTTCATTTGGCACTTGCCAAATGTGTTGCATTGGGAAATACCAACCGAAAAGATTGCATTTTTTCTTGGGTATCCAACCCAAAGGGTTGGACGACCATTTCATGTCAAGAATGTGATTTTCTAAAAGTGTAACAAAATTTCACATTTTTGGCCATGCTAATTGTCAAGTTTGCATGTATTTCAATGCAAGTTTATGAAAATACCACGATGATGTTATAATCTCTCTTACCTCTATAACCATAGATTTTTTTAATATAAACGGATTATTTTAAGGTTTTCATCTATAACTTCTCTCATTAGTGCCTCTGTTTTTTGTCAAAAACTAACATGTGCTAGTTTTATTATAGATTTTTATTCGTTCATCAAATTTTGAAACAAATTACATTTTTATAAACTAGACTCCATTCTACACATAATGAAAAAAAGAAAAAATGATTTTCGATTAGTTTTAAAAAATTTTAGGGGGGAGAACGCTCAAATTTCATCTTTTCAAGATGTGTCCACTTCAAAAATTCATAAAATATTATATATTCATTAAAAAATTAGTTGAAAGAACTGGGATAAACTACATGGTGTTAGCTAATTTAACACCATTTGAATTTTTGAAATTCTTAAAAAAGTTAACAAAAAAGGGAGGCCACAACAGATGCTATGCTATTTTTTTGATAAAAATAGGACCTCTTTTTGTGGCCACCCATTTTGAAACCCTTGATCTTTATTATTAAAAAAAAATTAGTAGCTTAGAAAGTAGACTCAAATCACTTCAACTCTTGTTCTTGTTGCATCTTCAAATTGAGTGCAACTATCTTCATTTTCTTGTGAATATTAGACTTTGTTGATTTAAAAAAAAGTGGCATCTTAAAAGCCAATTTTGTGTTACAACTTGGTGCACTTACCCAAATTCATAATTGAGAGATTGAAATTTTCATGTAAAATCTTGGAAATTCTTGCATGCTCTTATTTTGCATTTTGAACGATCTGGGGAATTAAAAAGGGTTGTTTGCAAAGATTTAATAACCTCTTTATATTGTATATGTGTTTTGTGAGATCTAGGTGATTGCAACATTTTTAGTTATATTGGTAGGATTTTTTTCCATTCTAACACATCTAAAAGGCTCGAGAAAGTCAATATTGGATTTTGTTTCATCCAAATTGGAGATCATTTGACATAGGTGCAAACAATGGTTTGAAGCTCAAATCTAGTAAACAACTTTTTATTTGAACATTTTCATGCCAAATAGACCTTTCCATTACACTCAGAAGGCCCAAAAACCCTATTCTCATATAAAATTTGTCTATTTTAGATGAATTTTATTTTTGGAAATTTTTTATTTTGTTGAGGAGGTAATCACTATTGATGAGGCCAATTATTAGTTAGTTTTTTATTATTTAGTACATACTTTTAGACATTTCTAGATATTACTAATTTAATACATATTCTTGAAAATTACTATCTTTTTATGATCATCATGCAACTTGAACTTGGTATTAGTATATATATGGAAATACATGATTATGGTATACTAGTAATTGCATGGTTACTGTGTGAATATGTATGGAATGCAATGCATATCTATGTTTAAACTATGGTTACTAGTATTGTGTATATGTTTAGGTGAACTAACTTTTTGCAACCAAGGAGCCAGAGCAAAAATACTATAGCCCACAATAACTAGGAGGCGTAGTTTGCAACCAAAGGGATTTAAGACAATGATGTAGGGGAAGTTCTAGAATAAGATGAATGCACTAGTTGCATAATTGGAGGCATCTATTTATTAGGACAATTGTGAGTCAATATGTCATTTAATAAGACTATTGAAAGAGAGAAATTTTGAGCTATGATTGGAGATCCAACGTGACTGTGCCCATAGTCCATATTTTTGTTGTACCATTGCGGCATAGTTGCAATCCTAGTCAACTTCTTATACCTTTTTAGCTATGTTTTTTAGTTATGCAGACTTTGTCACACTCTATTTATTAGGGGAGTGGTGATTTTCATTTAGATTTATGTTTCAAGTCCTTGTTTCAATAAGAATCCCACACACCTATATATATTGTTCAGTGGTTGAGGAGAATAACTAGCATAGGAAATATAATAGATAGATATGTTCAAATAGTTTTCTTGTATTTACACAAACAATGTTTTTTTTCCAATCGTACTTTTATGATTAAGATATCCCTGAAGAATCTTATTAGATTGTAATATCTTGTGTTATGCAATAAAGAGGTTCTCAATTATTGCCATGTTAAATTGATTTGAGAAGTTAGATTTGAGTTTATCCTGTGGAGACATTCATTTGAGCAAGGGCCACTCAAGGTAATTGTTCCCCACTTTAATTTCTACATATTCATTTCTGCCGTTATAATAGTTACTTCCATTATTGCATTTATCTTAATTAGATTCTTCATGTTTTGAATGCGAAGAAAATCATGAATAAGATCTTGTTTTGTATTCATGCTTTATTTGTTTCCATGCATTATCGTCCAGAGTTAGTCAAAGTTAGCAGTGCTAGTTACATAATTCATTCTTGACAGTGAACTAGTCACAGTCTTTAGTTTTAAGTACTCGTAGCAATAGTTGTAGAATTACTTCTTTTTATCTATTATAAAATTTATGTTTTCCCACATGTGTAAAAAACCTATAGTAAGATGATGTAGGTAGTATAGAGTCTTTGAATATACATACAGTGCCAACATCATCACAAGCTTATGTTAGCCCTGGTTGATAATTAAATGAAATCCTTGCAAGAGTTTAGTGGACTGTTCAATTAAGAACCTCCTCTTAATTGTGTGTCTGACACCAGGTTTACTGAGCATTAGTTGGGCCTCCATATTTTTGGCACCGTTGTTGGGGATGGTGCTACATTCAAAGATTCATCTGTGTTATTTAATGTTTTCATAGCTAGCATTTTGTTTCCAACATTAGGACAATCAAGTTTTATTCCATCAATACCAATTTTACTAACATTATGTAGGATTCGTTGGTATAGAAAGTTACATCTATTATATGCGGAGGTAGAGAGATTCTTTGGGAAGATTTATCCCTCAATACATGAAGCTAAAGAGGATATTGGTGATCAAAGTGACCAGGGCGAGAGTTTTCCTGAAGAAGCATTTTCCCTTTCACCAACATCCACTCAAATATAGAGGAGACCTTCCAAACCATAGTTGATGTAGTGGTGGATGACACCCCAAAACATGAAACTTTTAATTTCCCCATTGCCAACCAGGGAGGGCAACTACCTTGAAGAACATACCTCCTTCAACATTTTCCATCTTCTATGGTTTGGTTACTGAGGATGTAGATTCATTTTTTTTGAGTTCGATGTATTATATAAGAGCTATGATTATACAACATTATGCACATAGAATCAAATTGTTTCCAACAACCTTGAAGGATGCTGCTTTAAGATGGTATATGGGTTTGGGAAGAGACAATGTTCCATATTGGAACACTATGAAGACAAAGTTCCTAGACAAATACTAGGACTATTATAGAGGAATTGAAAAAAGAAGAGATGACATTTTCAAGATGTCTCAAAAAGAAGATGAACCATTGGAGGACTATGTAGAAAGGTTCTAGTTCTACTTGAAGAAGAATCCAAAAAATAGGCTTTTAGAAGATTCCCTGAAGTTGGTGTTTTTAAGAGGATTCAATGATGATTGCATGGATTGCCTTAATTTTATTGGGTCAAGAGATGTATCACAATTACCTTTTAAATAAATCTGCAAGGTTTGTAGAAACTATTCTAGGACCTTTACTAAGAGGACTAAAGGGGATATAACACCTCCCATTAGAAAGACATCTAATGGAGTCTCTAGATTAGAATTGAGTAACCTACTACAAAACATGAAATGAGACATCATAACCCATTTGGCTACCCAATTGGACACTCTACATGTGAAGAAAAAGAAAGAAGAGGCAGAGGAAATCCTTATTGAATACTGCCCTAAATGTAGACAACGAAAAGTTAATTGCATGTGCAAAAGAGTGGCAAGTATATTAGAGGAAAGACTAGGGAAACTAGACTTTCAAGCACTAAAGGGTGAAGATAGAAATTTTTTCTACATTGCACAAAGGAGACCATGGAAACAAAGATAAGGTATGCCTCAATATCCTTTGAAAATTTCAATACACCATTTCCAGTTAGCAATCAAAATTTCTCTAATTGGAATCCTTAGCTCCTTGGGAAAATACACAAACCTAATGGGAAAAGCATAAACCAAACTAGAACGAGTAGTAACAAAACATGTGGCAAGAAAAAAATTTTCAAGAATCAAACTGCAACCCCTAATGACCACTCCAAAAAAACCAATTTGGCAACCTCAATGGCAAAAGGACCGACAATGCAAACAACAAAATATGAAATTATCAACAACCACAATAATAAGCCATCTTCCCCAATCTAACAAATCCATCATATTAGCCACCAAGAACACCTCAACTTCAAGTGCAACCTACACCTAACTCAACTATCAAACATGTTGAACAAGCGTACGCGAAGGGGGCTATTCAATACCCTACTTATGGGGTAAATGTGAGTTATGTCCACCTCAGATTAGAGAAAAAAATTGATGGGCCTTCATCCGCTCAAATTAATAGGAAGGTAGATGAGTAACCCTCATAAAAATCCTTGGATAATCCACCCATGGAACTTGAGTCAAATCAGGTGAACCAAACCACTTCAAGTCCAGACCCTCCATTCCTTGAACAATTAGCTATTTAGAAATCTTAGAACCAAGTTGAAACTGACCTGTTAGGGTAGCTTAAGTATGTGTGTATAGAGATAATTCTCATTCAAGCCATTAAAGAGATTCCCAATTGCACTAAAATGGTGACATAAATTTGTCTTGAAAATCCATGGAGAAAGAGAAAGGACCCTTAGACCATTCATGTCTTAAAACAACTTCTAGACATTATGTTGGAAAACATGACTGTTGGAAATTGGAAGTCTGTCATTGATGATGCAGTTTGGAAACATGAGCATGAAGTGTACATACATTAATTGATCCATTGTTTTCATTGGTGTCAACATTGTTATGATCATCCTAGTATAGTGGGGAAGTATTTTTGGTGATTTATGTACAATTCTAGCTAATCCATAAAGTATGGTTTATCAGGAATTTGGCTAAGTATTTCCTCTCACAGTGTTGTGGTTTAGTGCATCAGTTTTTGGGTCCGTGCTTCACCACATGAAATTATAATCATCTACGATCACCAATATAGTTTTGAGTTCATTAGATGGAGTAGCATTCAAGTTTTTGTGACATTCTGTACAATTTCAAAAAAGACATGAATGACATTGTATAGCTCTGTATATTGCAGTTATCTTTTGTATAGTTTACCATTGTGGGAGATTACACACTTCTTCATGAATAATTATTTTGCTTTGCGTTGAAGATAAGATAATAAATGTCGGTTGAATGGAAATTTTATGGAAGATTGAGTTTTGAGGCTGAATGGTTGATGAATTTCTTGTACACTTGAAGACTTTGTGTTTAGGTGTATTTTAGGGTCGACCTAACATGTTTTATGCCTTGTGAAGAATAATTGAGCAACTCTACCTTATGTGGGATCTATATTAGGTCCATGCCGACCTATCTTGATGCAGATTGAATTTTGAATTTAGGCGTCAAGTGTGGATAAAATGTTTTGAGGATGATATGTTAATTTTGTGTGTTACTTCTAATTAGGTTGACCTAATTGAAGTTACACCTAATGTGGGTATATATATATGTGATTATCGCCAAAGTTTTGGAGAGAAGATCAGAGAGAAAAAAAGAGAGTGTGAAAGAAAGTACAAGTGAAAGTATGGAAAGGAATATGTGAATGTGGTAGAGAAAAGAAAAATTGTATGCAATTTATGACATGTATGGTGATTCACCTACATGTGTGTGATGTAGTATTGAGAAGATTATGAACAAAGTGGAGAATCAATTTAGATAGTGTGAAGATAAATTTTGTACTTCAATGGAACTGTAATATGGCATATGATAGATGCTATTGTATTAGTTCAAATAGGTACTGTTGCCAACCCTTCTTTGTTCTTAATGAGTGGGCCGTGAGCTCTTTTTCTAGATAGTGCATCTTGGCAGTGAGCCTTTTGTAATAAACAATTGAAGAAAGTAAATGAAGACATAACTGAACTGAAAGTACAAGTGGAAGAAAAGAAAAGAATTGAGGAATGTATGAATACAGTGGTACAAAGCAAGACTGATGAATGCACTATACTTGAACAAGAAGTGGTAAATCTGAGAGTAGACTTGGAAAAGACAAGTTCATTCATGAGGATAAGTTTAAGACAAGTTTTATAATGCTTGATGAGTTGATTGTTGGATAGAAAGCATCTAAAGATAAAGGTGGTTTGGGACTTGAGAGAGGAGAAAGCTCTAAAGAAGATCATTCATCTAGCGCAAAGAAGATCAAGTTGAGATGCAAGTTTGAACAACACATGCATGAGTGAACCACATGTTTAGCAGATAAAAAATAATCACGAATAATATAAATTATGTCCTAGGTGATCCCACAATACTGGTTTACAATTTTTGGCCAAACTAGACATTGAACTGAATTTTTTAAACTAAATCTTCACTTTTAGGCACCTATAGTGGTTAAACCGTGAGGAATTTGAATATTATGAAACTAGTGACTTGTGACATTTTATCTCTAGATTCTAAATATATTTTTCAAAATTTTTGGAATCAGATTGCACTTCTTTTTCCATCTCCTTTGAAAGCTAGTTTTTAACAGTAAACACCATTTTTAAAGAGTGACATTATTGGCTAACACATATTTTTTTTCTATGAAGGATAAAATTCTATTTTTTTTGAATTTAGATTCCTAACTATGATATCTAGTGCATGGAATTGGTTTCATAGCATTTCATTGAATATTTTTTTCTTAATTAAGTTTCAAAGTGAAACCAATTACAATTTAGACATTATTTATTGGCAAAAGCATAAGTTCTATTTTGTATATATGAAAATTCATTTTTTTTGTTAGATCAGGGACATCAATATCTAGCATGCATTGGTATTTTTGAATTTTTTTTGATAATTTATTATTTTTCCACATGTGAAGAACAAAGAGCTTGATTTTTGGTGAAAAATCTAAGTTTAATAAAAAAATATAGTAAAACCAAAGCATTTTAAAATTATAGTCGATGGATATCTCATTCCAAGGACTACCATCACCCAATTTCTATGAAGTCAACACCATTTTCATCCTTAACCCAAGCTTCAAAAGAGAAAATTTTGTAAAGATTTGGTAGAAGAGGAGAGAAGGGGAAAAATGGGAGTTCAGCTCAAAGGGGGTCAATAAAACACCCACTCTTTTGAATTTTCCTTTGTCTTCATTTTAAAAAATCTACTGAAAGGTGGGTCCCATCATTAAAGAGGCTTCACTCGAAGGGGGTTTCAAGCGAAAATATTTTGGGTCCATACGAACACTCCAATTCATGTGAACCCCTAAAAACCATTTTTTTTCATTGGAGTGTTTTTGCAATTTTCCTTACTCAATGGAATTGTAAACCAGTATTGTGGGATCACCGTCCTATGATCACATACATCTAACAATAGATCCATACATTTTTCAAGAAGCAAGACCTCCTATATGTGTTATCAAATATTGAAGATTATTATAGATCTATGGACAACCAAAAGACTTCATTATACTATTTTGTAAAGGGTTTTTGAGAAGGATTATTAGATTCTTTAAAATCCATATTAAATCAACTAAGAATACACATGGTACAATTTAGCAAATGCAATGTAAAGAATACATGTAGATTCCATATATTGTAAAATTTTAGAACATTGAGACATTCTTTAATAAAAACCATGCATTAAAAAATTATTCAATGTTTAACACTTGGATGTTCTTGGAGTTGAGAGAACTCAAGTTGCATGTCTTAATACCCTAAAAATAGAAAAATAGAATAGGGGATAGTTATTTTTTTGGTCTACAAAAATATTTCCCTCTCTCCACCACCAACTCAATACATTGTACAAATAAGAATACATAACATTAATCTCATCACTCAATATGATGACATTGGCATTAAATCACATTGAAATAAGCCCTTTCTAGTAGAAACACGATTGTATGCATTTAAGGCTTATAGTTGTATAAGGGATAAAATCCACATGGGATTAGTTATAGAGTATATAGGAAATGGGAAGATATCTCTACAAATAGCACAAGTGAATAATCCAAATAATTTTCTAGGACTACAAGCGTACAATTTTTTCCTTCATGCATTAAATTATCCCATTCCGCCTTGTTGAGAGTTACAATAATATTGACACACCCACCAATTTAATGGGTCCCTAAACATTAAAAAATGATGACCATATTATGCATAATTGATGAAATGCATACCTTTAAGGAAAAAGTCAATCTCACAACTCATGCTTCTTATATTCCCTACATTAGATGATATCAATTTGTAATTTATGATAAGAAAAACAAACCCTTGTTGCATTTACAATCCTAGTCACACCACCAACACCAATAAGATATAGCCATGTAGATATTCCTCTATTGTTGTTGTTCACATTTGAAAAGGAAAACTATGAAAATAATGCATTGGAGATTGTTAAATGTCATGCCACATGCTTATGCAAGACATAAAAATAGATTTAAAATATACTAGACACTAATTCATCACAAATTATTATGGTGGGGTGTCGATATAACATCCAAAACTATATCTACCACGTACTTTCAATTCCTTTCACTTTGTAAGTGAACAAACCAACCTAGAAATGTTGGCAGAGAGTTTTAAAATTTAGATCATATAGAAAATTGCTTCATATGGTGTTTCCCACTAGGTGGGCCCTTTAAGTTTAGATATAAGCTTAATTTATATTAAATTGTATTTTCCCTTGTGGACTAGGTCATGCCATGTCAAATATACAATTATGACGAACTAGAAAAAAGTGAGGGATAATAGACATAAACTAAAACAAATGAAAGAGACCCAACAAGGATTTGGAGCATAAATAAATCTAATGGGATATGATAGTGCACATATGATCACATTTTGATCTAGATAATAACATAGAAAAGATTAGAGGATTTGGAGAACAAATAAATGCAATGAGATATGATAGTACACACACGATCAATCATATTTTGAGCTAGATAATAACATAGTTAAGATTGAAAAATTGAGACCTTGTATTGGTAGAAGATTCAAGGTCATATCATCATGCAAGATAAAAATGAAATCAATAGATTTTATAGTAGTAGTTTTTATACTTTCTAAACAAAGATGTTGAAATGAGGCAAGTATAAAAGTTAAAAATAGCTCGTGATAAATTATCGAGATTAGAGCTTAAAATCTTATATGTAATAGCCTAGATTAAGTTCCCATCAAGTACATAGTTAAAGTATCCGAATTGGGAATTTTTTTGTTCCAATATTAAGTAAAATCGATCGAATATGGGTGAATTAGACAATTCTAAAGTGTCTAGAAATAACTAATTTTTAGTTATAAATCAATAAAATAGCCAAACAGTGACGTATAGTCACTAAAAAATTGCTTTCATGTTGTAGACACTATAAATATTCTCCTTAGCATCAAAATTAATTATCTCATTCATCAATCATCATTAAGTTGTCATTTAGTGCCATTAATTATCATCTACCTTTTAATAAATACCATTTAAACATTTATCAATTAATTATCACAATTTCCACTTATCCAATTAATTAAATTATATTTTATTATATAATTAAATGACATCTAATTATAAATTTTCAAATAAATGCCATTTTGAACATCTCTTCAGTCAACTCCTTCTTTACTCAATTAATTCAATCTTCATTTTGAAACTTGTTCTTTTCTCATCAACCATCTTCATATTCAAATAGAAATTTATTACTCACATTTACCCATCAATTGAATTAAATAATTCACTGTTATATCCCCATTAATTCAAAATGATGTTTTTCTATATTTTAGTTGAGTTGAATCAAGAGTCAGTTCAATTAATTGAAGTCCTCATTCTTATCCTCATCTCATAATAGATTTTTTGTTATAATGTTCATTCATCATTTTCATCATGATGAATCAATATTATATCCATGTTTATAATATCAAAATTTATTATCAATCCAATTAAAGTGTTATGCTATTATGTCGCATCCACATACATCCAAGTTGAATCAACTTAAATATTGAGGTTTGTATTGAAGTGGTTAGACTATAGTTTGATTTGGTTTCTTATTTATGCTTTCAAGTATTTGTAATTATCATCTTCTGATTTCAATTCTTACACTTGTAAACCCACCCACTAATCTCCCATTAATACCTTGGACCAATATGCCTTGGACCAATTCTTATATATATTTTGTATAATTTATTTTTCACTATTTTTATGCTGGACGAAAGATTGGTCTCTGATTACATTTTGGATGTGAGTGATGGTTTTTTCAAATGCATTGACGTGTACAAAAATTATCTTCAAAGTTGTAAGTTACTAAAGGAGTACTAATACTCATCATCTTCAATTGATGTTTTACTAAATGGATGATTATTAAAGTCCTAATATATGTAAGTAGAATCACACATGTGTATGATTATTATCTACATTATAAATCATATTTTGATTAGGGGTTATTAGTATTTAAATTATTTAAACAATGGGGGTGTCACAAAATGCATCAATCCTTTTTAATTGGTATATTAATGAAGATATATTTTATTTTCACCTACATTAGCAAACCTCGTATCAGTAAAAATTTCACAAATTATACAAACTAAATCATTAGATGAATACTAATCATTGGAAAAAATAACAAGTGGAAGATGGTTCTAGCATGTTGTAACATTATGATAGAAATATTAAAACTACAAGAATGATTAAATACTATAGTAAACTAATCAAATTATACTAACTTGAATTAGAGATAGAGAGCACTAGTTTTATTTATAAAAGCCATATAGAATATGTAGGAAATCCATATAATAGAGAATCTCTATCAAGCTATAAGTTATACTTCAATCTAAATAGACATACTTGAATGAATTGTGGTAATATAAAGAGTACTACTACAAAATAAAATTATTAGTATTATCACTTATAGCTTGAAATGTAGATTGAAATATAGAAATTTCATCTCAACCCTTTTCTTTTCTATATTTCTACTGGATCAACTAAAACTTTGAATACTTGATGTTTGACCTCCTTATGAGAATATGTGATTCCATCTCCAAAGATATAAAGAAACTGTAATCCTCTATTAAAGTCAAAGCAGATCTTCTCCCAATCAAGTCTTGCATTATTTGGATTTAGATATTTCCATCTCAATTCTTTAAGAGAATCTTCAACAATATTGGTGATGTGATTTAGAGCCTCTCCTTCTGAACATTCAGGGTGGTCCCTCACATAACTCGAAATGGCAGAGGCGATCTCTCCATGGCGCCTATCATCCTTCATCATCATAAGAATTATGTTAATGTTATAACCATGTAAGAATACGCATTTCTATGTTTATTGTTTATATTAAAATAAAATATCAAACCTCAAAATCTCGTGTATCATCTATTAAGCGTATGCAGATCCATATGAGCTCATAGAATCTGGATTTATTAAGGAAAGTTTGTTTGATAGCATCATCCTCTAAAATCGGTCCTGCTAATAGGATAGCATGTGACAATATCGGTCCAATGGCTGCACTTGTTGTAGCAATACTTAGGTACTCATTATAGGTTGGAATATATCCAGTTGCTTTCCATCGTGCGTGCTCAAAGTTAGCTTCAATATAATCTTCCCACTATAGAACAAAATAAATTTTTCTTATCAATAATGTTTTTCATAAATGCATTCCATGATTTATATCAATTTTCTATTTAGAAAAGGGATCAAAATAAATTTTCTCCTAGATTTTTGGTATCAAAACTAATTTTAATATATCCTCTTGTTAGTGCCTCACAAATGCCAACAATACACGCAATAGGTTGGGCACAAATATATAAATTTCTAACTGGTAACAGTATATTAACATTGAGTATGTACCTCTTAACCTTTTAAAAATGTGTTAAAGCATAGAAATTATAGTGAAAAGAAAGACAATATATATTTAAAAAGATTGATAACTTTTAAAGTAGAGTGGACTTAATAAAGTATGACAATATATAATGCAGTATTCTTCTTCCATTTCTCAAATACTGATGTCAAAATCAATCAATCATCTCAATTAGAAAGAGAGCTCAAATGATTTTAACGTCACTCTTGTAGAAGGTTCTTCTTTACACAAAATAAAAAAGAAGAGAGTGGTAAATACGTAGCACCCACCACTCCATCCTTGTCTATTTTTCTTTCTTTCATAAGGTTCCATCTCTATAAGAGCTAATTTGATTGTGAGATTTTGTAGGTACATTGGTTAGGTGTAGCTATTGACACTATATTTTTACACATTTTTCATCTAGTATAAATTTTTGTCTTAAAAACATGATATTTTGTACCTGTTATGCTCAAATGTAGAGTAAAAAGAGTTTAAAGAAGTATGCATACCGCTTTTGTAATAAAAGGCATCATATCACGCCCTTGTTTCTTGGTGGCTTCATTTATCAGGTCATGCATTGTTTTGAAAACAAATTCGAGACACGTCTTGAAATTTTGTGGCATGTTTTTGACAATCGAGACATCCCAACCTTGAACAATGGCCTCTTTAATAAGTTGAGTTGCTCAAGTGTTGCATAGTCATCAAAGAGGTCATCGACAATCGTGGCAATGGTTGAGATTTTGGCTACAGCAATTCTAGTGCCACAAAACTCCGCCTCATCTGCTGCACTAACCCCCCACATGAAGTACTCAATTGATCTCTCTCTCATTGCAATAAGCTTGGAGATACCAGACTCGATCCACCACCTATGATTTAGATCATGATTTAGGAGAAAAATTAGAAAACTAAAATGAATTTCTAGCAATGCAAATTACATTATATTAAAGGTTATGAAATTTATGTGTGATAGTTGATTGAAACTAAATCTGGAGTTATGAAGAAAAATAATGGTTGAGGAACCTACAAGTATTTTAAACAAAAAACAAGCAAAATAAAATGAAAATTAATTAATAGTAAAAAAATAAATTATTAACTTAAAGTAAGAGCTTGAACAAAAGGAGAAAATTCTTAAGGAGATTTGTATACCTTCTACAATGACCTATTTGCTAGATGTCTATATGAAAAAGAATAACAATATTTCTATCGAAAAGATTTTAAGAGAATATTCAGATTATTATGAATGACGTAAAAAATAACAATTATATATATATATATATATATATACCTGGAAAGATTCTTCATCTCCGTCTTGTACGTAAACTGCAATATATTAAAATCCAATTTGGCCAGCTCTAAGATTTTCTTGTCCTTCAACCTGAAGAATACCTTAACAGTTAGCTTGGACACTTTCAAAGTTATTGAAACAGCCCTTAGAGTAATGTTGTACACTTGTACCTTAGATCGTCTAGCTCATATATTTCTATGAAGTTTCGTGCCTCCCATCTTGTAAAAGTACGGGACCATTCATATATAAGCGCGTACTCCACCTACAATATTAAAATGTAAATGGATCACTACAACATTGTTTGAAGATTTGTGCCCCTCTAATATCTGCCTTAATGTTTAGTAAGGAATGAAAAAGACAAACTTTATTACCTCTTTTAAAAAACTTCTCTTGTAAGTATCTCCAGATTTTTCTAGCAAGTTCTTAAGGCAAGCAGAGCTGAACATTTTAGCCTCTTCCATGACCGTCTCTCCAGGAAATGCGACGCTTGAAGCTCTTAAAAGGTTTAGCATGCCTCTCATCGCACATTCTTCGTTATCATTCTTCTGTCCAGAAAAGAAGAAGTGCCCATTTTTGTCCTTGAAACTCTCCAGCACATCTTCTCAAAATGTATATAAATAAGAAAACATATAGTGAGTTATTTGATAGGATTAAAGCATATGGTAAGATGGAAAAGCGTGTTAAAAAGGTGGTATTGCGTTATTCAGTACCTGCAGATACATCATAGCGATGGAGTCTTAGTAGTCTGAGTCCTAAAGCTGTAGCATTCAAATTCCTGGTAACAGTTTTGCTTCCTAATCGTATGCCCACACTTGTGTCCCAAGATCTGCTTTCATAAATTAATGCTTTTTAATGTTTCCAAACTACAGTAGACAGTTAATCCCATACAGTAAATGGCATACTAATTATTTTTTAATAGATGTGTAATCTCAGCTTAATTAATATGTACAGATAAAATGTAAAATGTGACAAGAGAAGGACATGATCTCCAGACTTCTTTCTATTCCGATAAGATATACTAATTATCAAAATATCGATCTCAAGCCGCTCGATTAGATCGACATCTCCAGACTGCATTTTTCTTAGCAAGATTTTGACTTCTTTCACCAGTGTTTCAGCACGTTCAAGGTATTCAGATTCCTATAAAATATAAAATACACGATGAGTATGAGCAGTGAGAAAAAATTGGTGTACAATATTAACATGTGAAGAAAGCTTTTTATGTTGACATTTTGATTAGATTTTTGTTGTTTTATAATTAAAATATTTGAGGTTGATTAAACATGTGGGAAAGATTTTAAGTTTATTATATTATAATTCAATTTTAGCACATTTTAATTCTACAAATCTTCATTATATTATTAATCATAAAATGAAAAAATATTTTTAAATGATTTCATAAAAGAAATCTAGTCAATTATAGATCTCCATAATTTTAATGTGATTTTTTTTCCATCTAAAATATAATAAAAAAACCTTCATAGTATATTATAAATTGAGATCAACCTAAGATAAGTAGAGTTTCATGCAGTTGTGGTGCTTACAGTTACAAATGAAATTCATAAACATTTTAAAAATGGAATAGAGACGTGAATCCCATATAAGGATATTTCTTGATTTTAGAGCTCTCTTAACACATGATCACATGCACCACGGTGTACTTGCAAATAGGGATACATTTAACACTACTTCTAAAGTGTTAATTTTGAGCTTATCATTATGATTATAAGTGTATTGAGATAACACTTGTTGCATACTTCATTAGAGCCTTGTACCAAATTAGGCTATCGATTTGAGCCTCAAGTCTGAACAACACATGCATATATGTGTGTATATATATATATATGTACATATATATATATATATGTACATATATATATATATATATATAATACATATATATATATGTATATATCATATATATATGTACATATATATTATATATGTATGCATGTATACATGTATAATATGTATGTACTTATTTATATTGCATATCTTACTTTTTTATAATAATAATATATATGTGTATGCATATGCATGTATATATGTATGTTATGTTTGTGTGTGAGACCTAAAGAATCACAAAGGAAAACAAGCACATAGATGCAAAACTCAACTACTCTCATTATTGACAGTCAGGGGTCTTACGTTAAGGAAATATCCAGGCTGGACCGACATGGGAAAATATGGAGAAAAATATCCGGGTAAATATCTAGAAATCTCAGGTATGTCAATGAGTCATACAACAATAAATGCCTAAGTAGGCTTAGGTCAACCTATGTGTATGCAAGAATTTAATGTATACACTGACACCCCCCTTAAACATAACTTAGGTGGTTATGGATATAAATGGGTCTCGACTACTAGCCATGTTAGGTACCCATGCACAAAGTAAGATCTCATGAAGTTGAGAAATGTAGAAAACCTTGTGGGAAAAAACTACCCTCCAAAAGAGAGAAAAGATGCATGAAAATTATACACATGAAGAAGTACTACTTCTTTTATTAAGTACAATATATGATTTCCTCCATAAGAGAGAAAATAATAGAAGGTTTATGAGACCCCCCATAATACATGTCCTGCTACATTAAGGTTGGATAGTTGACAAAGGATGCAGATGTAGATCCAAGAACGTGTCACAATGTTCCTTACCTTGGGAAGAAATGAAACCAATTGAAGATGCAAGATATCTTCCCATGTGAGAATATGTATGCATGATCTTGAATAGAGTTGAAGCTCATCCAAGAATGATGATGATGGTGCCCATGATGCCTTTGAATGTTGCTTAGGAATCTCCAAGCCAATGCTGACATGTGATGAATACTGATGGAATGAATCAAGTGTCATAGAAGATTCTTTGAAAGGGACCACAAGAACCATAGATGTATGGGGATAACTGGAACCATAAGAATCTGATACTGTCACTATAGAAGTCGATGTAGGTGAAGGAAGAGCAATCATATCTGAAGAATACAAGGCCAATGCAACTTTATTGAAGTTTTCATTAAAAAAAAGATTGATGTCCTCAATGTGTGCTTCCATGTCAGCAATGCAAGACTCTACGAAAAGACTTGAAATGTTGTGTAGATATGCATCCCAATCAACAATGCTAGGAAGACAAATATCATGTTGCAAATAAGTGTTGGAAGCTCTCAAAGAAATGACTAAAATCCGATGAAGCAACAGGAGGAGGTGGAGGAATGATGATTTCCTCTATGTCAACTGGACGCTCTGTATTTGAATCATGATGCAGGATGTGAGCTGTGATCATAGGAGGATCATGCAGGAAAGGAGAAACATTGGAGTATCCATATATTTCCCAAAATTTGATCCATAATGCATGTGGACATTCAATATCCACGATGACATACAAAGAGTCATCTGGAATATGTAAATCGATTAATCCATGAATATGATCACAAATATTTGACGAGGGAGAAAACCCGAGACACAGAATAACACTCACAAAATAGGGAATAATATTTTATTCAAAAATATGGAACTCTTACATGCAGAGGATCTCAAATCCCCAAGCTTTGAGATACATGCAAATTACAGACTTGTAGAAAATTACCCAGATCCCCCTTTCACAGCATGCAAACTTCTTTCCACAAAAAGTTACTCAAAAATCAGAAACAAGCCCATAAATAGACCCATTTCGGTTTGGAACCAAAAACAACCTTTGAGATAAGATTTTTTTTGCAGTTTGACGCCAAAATTACAATTTGAAATTTAGATTTAAATTCACATAAAAAAATTAGCACATTTCTAAAATATGCACCAACTTCTGGAAGCCATAACTTTTAATCCGACA
>VDFB02189685.1:0-16675 GCA_007258455.2 Sequoia sempervirens
TGTAAATTATATTAGAAAATAAATTTATTTAAGATATCATAATAAATATCGGTCAAAAAGTCAATGAGCATAAGTCTTCCATTTTCTTCTTTAATACTCCTTAGGCTATCCAATGACGGATTGTGACTATTCTGCAGTTTCAAATAGGTCTCTTCCCTTTGTCTATTTGGGTATTCCTCCTGTGGTTGGTCATCAACCCTGGTCCTCTTGGAAAATTTTGTTGGATAAGGTGCGGCGAAAGGTCACTCATTGGACTCATCAGTGGTTGTCTACTATGGCTAGAGTGACTCTTCTCAAGTCTGCTATCCAAGCCCTTCCTATCTATAGATGCTTTGTTCAAGCAGCCCCTATGTATTTCCTTCAGGAATTTGATGCTCTAAAACGTCAATTTATTTGGAATGGTAGCTTGTTGTCTTCTAAGTGGAG
Source organism: Sequoia sempervirens (assembly GCA_007258455.2). Taxonomy (NCBI): domain Eukaryota; kingdom Viridiplantae; phylum Streptophyta; class Pinopsida; order Cupressales; family Cupressaceae; genus Sequoia; species Sequoia sempervirens. The sequence continues at coordinate 427 of VDFB02189685.1, forward strand.
CCTTGTTAAGTAGGAATCTGTGTGTAGGCCAAATCAGGAGGGTGGTCTTGGTTTATGCTCTGCTATTTTGAACGGGCAAGTTCTTGCTACTAAGCTTTACTAGTGTTGGTGTACCAATAAACGTCAGTTATGGGCTCATATTCTCAACCATAAGTATCTTAGGGGTGTTGCATATTTTGAGGTTCCTCGTTGTCCTCTAGAGGGGAGTGGTTTTATGATTTGGCATACTTTGAAAGTAGGGGCTCATTTGATTAAGCATGCACTTTTTTGGATATGTCATTCGGGGTCATAGGCTCTATTTTGGTTAGATTCTTGGGATGGTCACCCACCTATTCTCTCTACTTTTCCTCACCTCCAGTCCCTTTGTGATGTTTTTATTGCGGCTGGCTAGGATACCGTTGAGCATTATAAGGTTGCACAACATTGTGGATCGGTTGTAAGCTTTCGTTGGAAGCATCCTTATGAGTGGCCACTTAGGGGCTCTAAGGGGGATAGGCATGAGCTGGTTCAACTTCTAGCTTCTCGTGATTGTAATTATTTGAGGGGGCCTGATGTCTTGGCTTGGGATGGTACTAATTTGTCTAGGAAGTACTTTGTGTCTGCTGGTTATAAGCAACTTGGTAGGCAATTGTTTGGGGATATTGCGGTCCCTTGGTGGAAGTTTGCTGTCAGACAGTTATTCTGCCCAAGCAATTTTTCATGGCTAGGTGGCCCAAAACCAGTACTTGGGATACACTGTCATGGTTTCAAGGTCTTCAATGCAGTTTTTAAATAGAATCAGGAGGAGAGTTCCTCACTTCCTTTCTTCCAATGTTCTGTGTTAGGATTTAGTATTTTGTGGAACATGCCCATTGCTTCTCCTCATGGGTTAGGCCTCAGGATTGGTGGGACCCTATTTCTATCCTGTCTGCCCCATCCTTTATTATCTGGAAGCTTTGGTTGGAAATGAATCGTCAGATTTTTCAAGATGTGATGTTGGTGGCCCCCCACTTGTGGTGGAAAATTCTGCATTTTTTAGGAGAAACTGTTGTGGCTAAGTGTGATCTATCAGAAATAGTGGATCCTTGTGATGTTGGTTGTTGTAATTGTCTTTAGCTTCCTCCTTAGCAATGGCAGCTGATGCGCAACAGATATAGACATCCTACTCTGAAGGTAAATAGGGAGGGGCGATGGTCTCCTACACCTCAGGGAGTCTTAAAAATCAACACGGATGGCTCTTCTCGAGGACACCTTGGTCATGTTGGAATTGGTGGCATTGGTCGGGATAGCTCTAGAGATGTTCTATTTATCTTCTTTGTTTATAAGGGTCTTCATACTAATAATTTGATGGAGGCTCAGGCCATTTTATTGGTGGTGGAGCGTGGAAGTCAATTGGGGTGGCGAGGATCATATGTGAGTCTGACTCCCAGGTAGTGGTGAACTTGTTGAATAGGCAACATTCAGATGATGTTAGATGGCATTTGGCTTTGATTGTTGAACAGATTCTCAACCTCTATGCTTCTTTGGAGTTTGTTACTTTCATTCATATTCCTAGAGAATGGAATGGTGTTGTTGATTGTTTGGCTAAATGGGCTTCTGATCATATTCATGATTGGAATTTGATGGATCGGGGTCAGTTACCCCCAGATCTGTCTCAACAGTTGGACCACTTGGTGGAGCTTGATAGGGCTCTGTAATACCCTTGCTTTTTATTTCTTTTTGTTTTAATAAAAAATTTACCCCTCCTTTATATGTATATAGTAATAAATATTGTAATATATATAAATTAATTTATAGTAATTCTTGAATATAAATAATATAATATTATGTATTGATATGATATATTAATATAATATAAATATATTACATAATAATATATGTGAGTGTGAATATTATATTGTGCACTTTGCACGATTTTGTAGATTTGTGTATTTTCTACAAAATTGTTGCGCGAAAGTGCAGAAAGGATTCATGAGAAAGACCAGTGTTTTGAAATTGTTTTGATAGTTTATTGTTAAATACATCTCTCAACAAAATGAAAGTAATTTTAAAAAGTTAGAGTAGCAACAATTTTAAAACATTAAGAATCAAAATTTGATACTGTTATAAGATACAATAATATTCTCATAAGATGGGCAATACTGTTGAAGTGATTTTGTTTAGACCGCAACAAAAATTAAATATTGAACAAAACACAACAAAAGTTGTCCTGTTTCAAAAGTGTAATAAAGAGCGTCTTACTCTTAACAAGGAAAAGCTTACAAAGAGATTTTTAAACTAACAAAATTTTGTTCAAAACCATTGCTTCATGCCATAGTAATATAGCAAAGGACAAACTAGTCCAGGTAATAATCTATGATTATTGACACCTTTATACATGTTTCAAGTATATTATGTAAAAACAATGATTGCATTTGCAAAAAATGACGACTACAAAATCGATATTTGCAAAAAATGACGGCTACATTGTTTTACTGTCAGTTTACCAACTTTCAGACCATCTACAATTCCAAGATGATATTATTCAGGTTCAATTTAAATTTACAATATTGAAACTATCATAAAGCAAGGAGTATTTCATATTTTTGTTTCAAGTATTCTTCGTAGCTTGTTTCAAAAACCTATGGAAGTAGTTACTTCTAAACCATATCCTTTTGCAAATTAAAGTGCACATTGTTATTATAATGCATTTAAGACATTGATTGTAATTATATGCTATTTCTTTGTCACAATTGGTACAGCGAACAGTATTGTCTCCAGTAATGGAAGTAGTTGAAATTGTCTGGTTATAGCCTGAACAAAATAGTTGTTATGGAATAAAACAAGCATTTGCAATTTTCTATTTTCCATACACTTGCAAAATAAAACATGTGTTGTGAGATATGGATAATAAAAACATCAATAAACATAAGTTGTGATGGAATAAAAAATCATTAAGGAAACCTGATATGTGGAACAAAGTAGTCTCTGCAGACAACTTACAATTGTTATCATTGAGGGGAGTTATGAAGGTTGATTGCCACGTGTGCAAAGTGTTGGGTTTGCATCGACCTGTCTTGCAATATTCTTCAACAAAAGCATTTAGTGTTGGTTGTTTTGTAGATGATCTTTTATTCGTATGAACCAATCTACAAATGCAGGATGTATTTGTAACTGTCATGATGTGTATAACAAAACTATTAGTTTATCATAAAAAAATTGTTATCATAGTATTTTCCTATTATTTTTCAAGATTCACCAAAATTTTCTAAAAAAATTTAGTGATGTAAAAAAATCACCAATAAAATTAATAGTTTTTCAAAAAAAGGAAATATTCACCAATATAAATTAATATTTTTTCCTAAAAAAATGAAATATTTTCCAATATTTTATACCTTCTTTTTAGGGGGGTTTCTTAAAGTTATCACTGCACACAAATGGTGTTGAGTTGACCCAAACTGAGAGATGTTTATTTGAAGGGATTCAATATATACATGTAGGTCCAGACAAAACATTCCTATGTGTCACAGGCTCTTAGAACGATTTTTTCAAAGTTTGATAATTTTTGGCTTTTAGGGCTCTTAAGAGACTACTTTGAAAAGAGCAACCCAAAATAATCAGGTGACTTGGTAAATGAAAAGAGACCTTCCCTAGTATTTAACTACATACATTAACATGTACACGCTGCCCCTTTGTCAAAATTACTATAAATATTACAATTTTTGCATTTTCCAATATCAATGTTTAATTTTAACCATTGTTGAGTCAATAGTCGATTCAAGTTTATGTTTCTTAACATTCTTAACAAATGTAGGTCATTTTGATGGAAAAAACTATTGATTTATAATTTTGCATTTGATTTCAAAGAATGACCAATTTACTTTGTTTTTCACGTTGTTTATAATCCATACTTTATCGATATTTATATGCAGGCATTGCTGAATAGAAGCTTTGAGTAGGATGTGAGGTTTGATGGAAATGCATCCAACATTGGAGTTCATGTTGCTTTCATTGTTCAATTACTTATACATAGTGTTTTTTCTATTTTTAACAGTTTTTGTAATATTGCAATGCTAGTTTCTGTGAGATTAGCAACGATTTAAGATGTGCATTACAAAGTGAGGATATCAGGGGCACATATTAGTTGTGTATCTACAACAACTTTGTAGCAAGATGCATCGATGTATTTGTACATGATGACATCGATAAAATTATATGGCATTATTAATTATATTAATGATTATGATGGTTACAAAATGATATGTGATGTATTTGTACATGAGGACATTAAAAATATGATATACGAGCATTATTGGTTATATTGATGGTAGAATGTATGTTGTGTTATGATGATTATGAATCTCATGTGTACGTTGAAAAATGTCACATGTTTGTGTAATCATGGTCAAGCGTGTCAAAGTATGAAATGAATGATGATTATGATTAAAATATGCATAAACTAACAAATATTATGCATATGAACCTACCTATGTATCTTCCTTGCAAATTATCTTTTCTTAGTTTCCTTGTTTTATAAATTTCATAGTTTTATATTGTTTCCTTGTAAACTATCTTTTTCACTTTTCTATTTGTGAAGCTTATTTTCTTGTCTTATTAAAGGCATGAAAATTAGTGAACTTGTACCAGTGAAAACCTTACAAGGAAGGTCATTTAGGATTTTTTTTTTTCCTAGTTGCATTCATCTTATCAAGAGAAAACAATAGAATATTACATTCTTGTGCATAATTTCTTTTCATAATTTAGATTTTCTTTTCATAACTTTGGTACCAATAACTAAAAAATCTGAAAATAGAAAAATATCTCAAATCTATCAAAACATAAAATAATCTTATTGTGCATCCCTTGCACTTTGATGTGCCTTGGGTATAGACCAAACATAATTCATAATTTGTAAGAAGAGGGTATTATCATTGACTACCAATCCCATCCTCTTTTTTGAGCAACTTGGTGTGCTTAGAAAATATTTATTTCCTCATCAACTTTAAGAGTTCATTCCCAACCTAGGAAAAGGTATAGTTACCCCAACATATGTCATTTATTTTGATTCACTAATTTGCAAATGAAAATTCAAATTTCAAAATATCCATCATTCCTAAAATGGAAATCTAACTTTATTAAAAGGATAAATACCAAAATGAAACTATATGGACTAAGGATCTTAATGAATCAAAGAATCAAAGGGTAAAGGATGTTGCAACTATATAGACTAATGATAAAGGGATCAAATTTGGTGAATTTTCCCAAGGCAACCAAATTTAATAGTACTATAACATGAGTAAAAATGATCTATGTAATTCATAAACTATTAAAGTGCAAGATTGCAAGAAATTAATATCTATATAACATGTTATCCATCATAGCTCAACCATTATAAAGTGATTATACATTCAAATTTTAAGCTTCAAACTAGGAAACCATGTAGACAACGAACAAAATATGCCTATCAGTTTTTATATATAAAAGTGTAAAATAATTGTGTATCTACATATACAAATTTGGCAAATATTCCAACTCAAAATAATATTTATAAAATGTGGCATATACCATCTCATGGTCTATATATATACACTGTTTATGTCAATGGCTATGCCATGTCAAGAAAATCCTAATCTTTTGGCGAATCACCAAAACGTAGCCTCTTCGCGCTACCTAATGGATGAGAAGATGTTTGCACAAAAACAATTTGAGCCACAAATTAGATTAATTAACTCTCAATGGTAAATAACTTAAACTACTAAATAGAAAGTTATCTACTATTTTTTATAACTTTCAAAATAACATCTAATCACTATACTAAACTATAAATTAAAGTCAAATTTAATTATTCATTACCTCAAGCATTTTTTCTTTGGCTGACAACATTCAGTAAATGATGGTCCCTTAGGATGCTCAGGAGTCCTACCATATTTTCTTGATCCTAGATCCACGAATGTGGATAGTGGCATACTCTATGAGAAGAAAAATAAAGATGACAAAATTAATATATAATTACTGACAAAAAAACATAAACTAACATATATCTACATATATATCTAAAAAAATTATATAGATCTACTAGATATTAAAAAACAATATACTCGAATAGGTGATTGAACTGCGATAATTGATTGAGAAGAACTCATCATGGAAAATGGTGTCACATTAGTCACATCTGGACTAGACTGCAAAAGTAAAATAAGATCAAGATATAAATTAGTATGTATTTAATTAAGCACGATTTAAATGATATGAATATAATAAAAAAGTTTGACATGTACAAAAAAATATACCAATGTGTTTAGGCCAAATTCAATGGCTGAAAGAGTGCCATACTACACATCTCTAATTTGTTCCTCTGTCATCAACTATTTGTAATACCCCTCATGCTACTATTTGATTTTTGACATTCACTATGGTTTCTGTTTAGCACATTGTGATTTGTGGTTGATACTGTTGCTATTATGTGTGGTAGCTTAGACTATTACTATGCTCTGATGATGCCATGGATATTGTGATGACATTCTATTATGATCATTTGATGGAGTTATTTGGAATGCAATAGACTATAGAATAATAATTTATGATGTGGTGTAAAATTTTATGATGATATGTGTTGGTGAGGGGACAGGTAGCATCACTCGTTCGCGAGCGCCCTGCTACGCTGTGAATCCTCCTCACAATGCTTTGATTTTATGTATATTGTATATCACCTTGTGGATGCAGGCTTTGCAGGAATAAGACTCGATTCCACCTATTTCGGTAGGTCTGGGCGAGCATTGAACCAACCCAACGGCAGGAAGTTGAATTATTTGAGGTGACATGAAAAGTAACTCCGTACCAAGTTGACAACAGTCTTGTATCTTTATGGTTTGTGCATAGTAGTCTCATTCGTTTGAGTGGTTACATTGGTCTTTGTATGATTATATGATTTATCTAAAGTAGTGAATGGTCTTATGTGGTAATTTAAATAATTAAGTAATTGGTAAAATAAAAACATAGAATAATAAGTAAATATGGCAATGAATAAATATTAGAAATAATAAAAATATTGCATGTATTTGGAGTCTCAATGGTTGATTTTAAATGAGTATATATTTAATGAAGAATTGTGGAAATGAGGAATGATTATGTATTTGTTTGAATAAAAGTTTATGAATTTATTTAGTTTTAATTAAATGCATGAAAATGAAAATGTAATATGAGAAAAGCATCAAAATGAATTTGGGTGAAATATTATTTGATTTTGAAATGTGACCTCTGGTATTCACGGGAAGAGGAAATTGAAGGGGTTTCATGGGAATGGATTTTAAGAGGGGGTTTCTTTGTTTGAGAAGGGGGCTTTTGGAATGCTGGAGAAATTTCTGTTGCAATCAATTTTCTGTCCTTAGTACTTTTTTGTTTGTGGAAAAATTGGTAAAGAGGAAGGAGGATTCGGATCAGTTGCTGGAAGATTTGCAGCAAAAGAAATTGATACAGCAAAAGGATCGAAGCTTCTTCAATCTTCTGCAAAGCGAAGGACGCCAGGTTCCTCCTTTAATTTATTTACCTCTGTTAAAATAGGAATGTGTGTTTGTGAATTAAATTTGTATTTAAGATTGGAAATTAAATTTACTGGGGTTTCAGCTTAATCAAAGGAAATTGGGGATGGTTATTGATTAAAGGAATTTCTAGGGCTCTGGGTTGTGATTGCTTATTAAAAGGGATTTGTCTTGCAATCTGGAAATACACAGTAGTTTGCTGTCTCAATTGTTTTTTAAAAAAATATACATAAAATATAAAAAGATAAAATATACATATGGTGTAGGGACAATTTTTATTTCCAGCAAATCTCTGAGTGTGATATTCTGGTCTGTATTGACATTTTTATTAAAACAGTCCTCCTATTTTCAATTTGGCACAATGAAATGTACCGTAATATCTTTTCCCTGTTTTCTTGAAAAATGTTCTTATCTCCTCAGATATATATATATATATATAAAATATATATACATATATATATATATATATATATATATATATATATATATATATATATATTCAATCCTGTGAAATTGTTGGGCAAAAAATTTAAACTACCAAACCGTGGAATAGTATCCAAATTTTATAGTTTTCATATCATTCACAGAATATCGTGGTCGGTTTTGGTCAATTCATCAATTCCTCGCCATCGGGTCCTGGGATCATGACTGCCCACCATAAATCAGAGATCCACAATGAATCAAGGTGAATCACTCGGTCGTATTCTTGGGAATAAAATTCCCATATGAATTTTATATGTTGCTTCCTTTATTTATTCCCATGTGGATTTTGTATATATAATCTTTGAAAGGATACTTTATCTTTTAGAATATATATATATATATATATATATATATAGAAGAGTATATATATATATATATATATATTTGCATATATATATATATATATATTTATTAGTTAATTTAATTATTCTGTGTTTTCTAATAAAAAAAAAATGTATATATATATTATTCGATTCTGTGTACAGTATACAAATATGTATATATATATTAAATTTCGTTTTGATGAATATATTCTGTTATGTATAGCTGATAGTTAAACAAAGGCATGTATGCATATATTCTGTTCTGTTTTGTTTCTGATTTAAATGATATTTTTCTGTTAATTCAATAGTTATTTAGAAGAAAATATATCTATACTGTTTAAATCTGCTTAATAGACATTCTGTTGATTTAACTGTTAGCAGCAAATGCATCAGTACATTCTGTTTTGATTTATATTTTATTTTCTGTAACTCAGCTATTATCTAGAAAATAAATCTGTATAGTTAGATTCTGTTTCTTGTCTTTTTAGAAAAAAAAATATAATAAAGCAAAAATTGTTTCCATGAAAATGTTAGTGAAATAGAAATAAATCTGTTTTATAGGATTTTCAACTTTGAAAGGATATTGCTGATTAAACAGCATTATTTATTTATTAATTATGTTTGTAATACGATTGTATTTTAGGAAAGAAAATTATTTTGTAATCTGCTTTGGAATTAAATAGGTTATTACTTTTAATTATTTAATTTCGAAATTTAATCTTGTTGGATTGTTGGGTTTTGGGACATTGTTATTTCCTTGATGTGGGAACCCATTTTTTTTTGTCAACACTTTAGTCTTCCAGAGAATGATGTTTTGTTCTGAGTTTTATACTTTTCATCTTGATTTATGATGAGTTATGTTTCAGTAATGGGGTGTACCGAATTATGAGATTTCATTATGGTGTTTTTACTTGCGAGATGGTTTATGCCTCGTGTGTTGTTTTCTTGTCATACTTTGGTAATTATGTTTGGCATGGTACAACCCCCTTGTTTGATGGGTCTCTAGGGAGAGTGGCTCCTCGTGGGGGCCGGCGCCCCGTTTAAGGGGAAGAGCTCAGGATAACCCACGAGTGAGTTAGTAATTAAGTGAAAATCTAATAATTAACTTAGGAGGGTTGGGTTGGGTAGTAACATTATTGCAAGATTTTAAAAATGGATGCCTCGTCTTCATTAGTGCTTCCGCAGACTAATGGAAGATTGAGAAGGCTGTGGTTGGCAAGGTCGTGACCTCGTCCTCACGAGAGGTCTGCGGCTCCGCATGAGTCACCCTATGGACCGACGCCTCCAGTTGGGAGGAAGAGCACAGGACAGCCCATGTAGGACTATGCGATGACACTCTCCCCTAGTTGCCCATGTGTTGTTTTATTGTGTTCCTCTGGAAGTGGGGTATGGGAATTGATTTAGGTTGTTGTTTGAATTGATTTATAATTATTGTTTTGATACATCTTTAGCATGTATTGTATGATCTCATTTATATTGGTTTTATCACCTTGCATCTTTAGGACATTATGATTTGATGTTATTGATTGCTCTTATTAATTGGTGTATTGTGTGATGGATCTATGTTGGTACTTTTTGTTTGGTTATACCTTTTGTTGTCACTCTTGGTTGGAGTTACTTCTCTGTCACCTCTTAGCACGGGGGTGGTCGGGTGGAACGTGCTCCGCACACCGTTGGGTTCCCCATCAGCGTTCGTGGTTTCAATCTCATCCAGTTGAAGATTTATTTCAGTTGATATCATTGTATTTTGATAAACTTGTATATTCTATTCATCCCACATGTTTGGGGATTCATGATGTAACTTTATGGATGATGTAACATTTGAAGATGATGTAATGTAATCTTCTACTTTGTAATTTTTAATTGGCTATGAAATGTATCATGGGTTTATCATGTACTAAAATTTATGTATGTACTTATTTAATGTTGTCATTATAGCTCCTTTGATATCTTATGAGTTTGATGTTTAGTAATGTCTTAATTTGATGTAATCTCGTGGGGCCCCAAAGGACTTGGTTGTGTTATTGTGTATAATCGTTTTATATTGATATGATGATTATTTATCTTTCTCTTTTAAAAATAAAAATAAAAAATTATTTGCGTTCTTTTGTTGTTTGTTCTTTGGGGCTTGCACGGCGGGCGTTACACTATTCAATCCCACTTAAATATACATTAGTAACATGTACTATTTGCTATAATAATTTTAAACGAAATGCACTATAAAATAAATTTAAGTTTTACCTGTACAAAAGATTAATGTTGTTGCTCTTCATGTGCAATGGTGGAGGGCACTGCACCTATTCCTCCCTTGCATGTCTCTGTTGCACTTGTAGTATGCACTAGTGCCTCATCTCCTCCAAGTGACACATCATGCACTTCATACTTAGATGTGTCTAGGGGAGGCTCATTAGTATCTCCCGTAGGATCTAGACATGTATGCCTGCATGTACGACACTGATGAGGCACACAAATATGCCTAGATGATGATGTTGCACCAACATCAACTGAAGCACGAGGAGCACCACCCTTTGGTAGCTGGGTGAATTGTGATGACTGTGAAATCAAATGGTCAGTCAAAGAGTATGTCCAAGAGACTATATTGGGTCGTGTCAGTAACAAGGTCTAAATGGAGTGCTAGAGGTGGGGTAGGAATACAAGGAGAGGGGACATAGGGACCTTTCATGATACACATTGCACCAGGTCTATGATGAGGCATTCCCATATACCCACTCCTTGAAAATCCCTGAAATAAAAATAGTTAACATGTATTCCTAAAATAAATTCCACATATAATTTTAGAGAAAGTATAGAGGGACATCAAGATTGTTGTTAGGTGGTTTATCAAACACCATCCACCAACGATCCCAAAAGTTTACAACTATGCCTTGATGGGTACACCATTTTATAGAAAATTTTGGTTTGTGTAAACCAACATTTTGTCCTATTCTTGGGTTCAAAAAATGTTGGGCTAAATCGTCCTTAGATATTTCTAATCTTTTAATGCCATCATACCCCAAACCATTTGCATATTGCAACCTCTTTGCATCTCTCTACTGTTGAAATGAAGAATGTTCTCTAGTGATGTCCCTAACACGACTGATTATGGCCTCTATATTTTGTGTGATGGATCGCAAATGTTGATGGTTACGATATCTCTCAACAGTGTTTCTCAAATCAGTAATATTTAAGGTTTGGTGGAGGGTTTGCTAAATCTTTTGCTATTTAAACCCTATTATAAATCACAAATTTAGAAATTAACATAGTTTTCAACTAATTCCTAAAATTTCAACAAGAAAACCTAATATTTTGTTAAAAACATATAAAACAATTAAAATAATCCTAAAAAAAAATTAACATACCTTTTTGATGTGTTTTGTTGAAAAAATTGATGGAAATTGGTTGAAAACAAATATCAATTATTTTTTATATCCATTTTTTCCTCCTCTCCCCCAAATAGTCACTGTTAAAATGATTGTTCACGACCCTTTTTTAATTTATAACGCTAAAAATGGATATCTATTTCTAAAAATTGGATATCTATTTCTTAGAGCTTTGTTAAGCTATTTGAAATCGATATTTGTTTCAAAGAGCACTTTAATTTTTTAAAATATGACATATATATATATTATGCATAAGAGTTTATTTATTTATAATAAAAACTTCATATTAACAAATGTCTGCTACGTAGGAGAGAGAGTTGATAAAAAACTAGAAAACTAGCCTACCAAGGCCACCACAAAGTCGAACCAAAAGTTTGACATACACTGAAAACAACTAAAACCAACTATTGATAACACTACTAATTATGCAAAGCAAGCCACTAAAATGGTGAACAAATCTAGAGCAACCGTGACCACACCGACCCAAAAAAACCCCATTTCAAAAAGAACAAACCTCCAGCTTATAGAAAATTATTTAAAATTGCAAATTCACCAAATTCCTCCTTCTAGTCTTCTTTGTCCACCGCCATCAACCCGAACACTTTCTTCAAAAATATAATGGCAACTGCTACCAAAGACCTGTGTCGCATCAAACCCGCACCCTAAAAATCCAAAATAAACGGATAGATTTTCACCGTGTCCTCCAAGCGAACCCGCTCCACATCACAAGGATGAGGGAAACCTCTTCCCTCTATCACCACTCAAAGCACCTCATCGACACCTTCTACCAGGTCCTCCTTAAAAAGCTTCAACAACAACTTTGCCTCAGCCTTTGGCTCCAAATTATCCAGCAACGAGGCAAGAAAGCAAGACGAGATGTGCAAATTATCTCTCCCATACTTCTTAGCCTCCAAATGACCCATACCCAACATCATCTTCACCGCCGCAAGCACCAACGGGTCATACTTCACCAAAATCCGCTCCAAACGCTAGTCAGTGACTTCCCTAAAGGAAGCTTGTCTCACTGACAAACGCAAGGATATTGGCGTGTTTGCGCCAAAATGAGCAAGGCCAGAAACAAAGACCTCCACAACGAACTTAGTGCACTTCGCCATCCTCAACCTTCTATTGAAGACACTTGATAGAAGGGAAGGTAGGAAACTCCAGAATTTCACATCAAAAGAAATGATGCAGAAGCGAGCCAAGCAAACCGTAATAAACCCATGTACCAAAGACGCCGCCACCCCTTCAAATCGTACCGACTCTCATTAAACGAGATGGAAATCCAAGAAAACCAAGCACAAAAACCATTAATACATCATAAAAGAATGTTGCGGCCAACTTAATACTAACAACCTGTACTGCCATCATTGAAGCAACACCAAAGCATGCCACTCAAACAACCAAACTGCCACTTCATGTGTACCTCCGATTGACGAAATGCCACCGTGGAAAACATGCCACTTCCCTCCACCTTTCTGGAGGGACGCCCTCCCTACCACCCACAAAATATGACATATATTAGTATATATTATATATATCATATATTTATTAATATATCATATATATTAATATATATACATATGATATATTAATATTATTAATATGACATTATTTTTAATATCCTTTTTCAAGAGCTTTGTTAAGCTCTCCAAAATAGATATATGTTTCAGAGAGCAGTTTATTTTTTAAAAATATGACATATTAATTTATTAATGATATATATTAATATATCATATGCAAATTCTAATAAATGTATGATATATATTAATATATAATTAATATATATTGTAGGCATCTTTTTCAAAATCTGCAAACAAACTACACTTGAAGCATGGGTTAGTGTTATGCAAACTCTACTAAAATGCCTCTATGAAATACCTTAGAAATGCTTCCAAATGCAGCAAATGATATTAAAAAGACCAAAGCATTATGAAAACAAAACCAAATTACCTATTCCATAGTTGGATTGGTGTCACATGTGCTAGTGACCCTTTCCCAATCCTTGACCAAAGCTCAAATTGTGCAAATGCAAATGGAGATGGTGGAGTGATGATGAACAAGATCAAATCTCAAATGAAGAGAGTAACCTTGCAATAGATTGTGAAGATTGTGAAGGATTTGCTTGAGGATGATGCTTGTATTTAAAGATTTCAAATGCTAAGATTGTTGAAGAGGGACCAATGTGGGATCAAAAACAAGCCAATGAATTGAGGACACTTGTCACCATGTGATTAGTTAATGTGTGTGCAAGATTTGGGAAGAGTGCCCAAGAGGGGGAAAATTTGAATTCAAATTTTGCCATAAATGCTGAGAGGGGGACAAGGAAAAACAGCAATAAATGCCCTGTTTGACTTGTCATGTTGAGAGAAAATGAGATTTTAATAAATCAATAAAATTGATTTATTGTGCAAGTGGGATGGGATTAGCCTTAGATTAGGATTAGATTAATTTAATGATGATTATGCTGATTTAATGCTGATTAATTGATTTGACTTTTTGGACTTTGGAAAATGATTTAAGATTTGATTTAAATGGCTTTTTTGATTTTAAATAACCTTAGGCAATGAAATTATTTAAATGGATGAAGGTGATGAATGGATCCAATGCAAGAGCTAATTTGACCGAATCTGATCGAATGCATAATGTGAATTTTGCATGTCTACATTTTGCCCCTCTTTGAAGCAATGTACTTGTTGCGTTGGTTCAAATAAACTTTACCCATGTCGAAATTAAAAATTTCATGATTTTTTTTAGATGCGATGGAAAAGTACGGTACATTGCCTCGAGGTCGGCGAAAAGGTCCCGATTTGGTCGATCTACATGATAAAGAGGTTCGAAATGGATGGTTATGGATGACGATGCAAAGATGATTTTAAGATGCTTAGAATAACAAATCTATATTATTCTAAACAAATTAAATGATGATATGATATGAGGCGGATGAGATGGATGATGTGATATGCTGTGATTATGCAACGGATGATTTATGATATGCTTAGACTAACAGATCTATATTATGATGATGATATGCATGTGAGATGATATGCAAAATACTGATGTTTCCTATTATGTATGATATGAATGATATGTGATATGCTGACTGTTTGTAGATGCAAGATGGATGCATGATGGATGCATAACAGATGCATGATGTTAGTCTTGAAATGAGATGATGACAAGAAGGATCCAACAAGTCCATGATTGAGTGAGACTTTATTAGGAGAATGATGATGATAGATGATGATAGATGGATGATTTGCTTTTGAAGAATTGGGATTTAAAAAGGGCTACTTATCTTATGTTTGATAACACACATAGGTACGATGCATCTAGGTATAAAGAACCAGGATGGCGTTGCACCTAGTGAGATGGGCTTTGACTCGACAAATAGATAGGAGTATTCTTGTTCACACCTAACATATGGAAACCTTGCTAGGATGCACTTTTGAAGTCTCAAACATCTCGGACCAAAGGCTGCGGAAAGGTATAACCAATCAATCTGACCAGTCCAACAAGCTATGCAGAGCATCCTCCCATACATATCTAACAAAGCAAGTATTAAGCCAAGTTATTTTACAAGAGCGTCCAACAAGCACAGCAGACAAAAGATAATGATCGTTGCCCCATTCCTTTCTCTCTAAATCCTTCGTTCGGATATCATCGAGAGGTCCTTGGAATGAGCGCAATATGATAAATCAAAAGAAAAGATCAAGTATACAAGCAAGCCAATGTTCTTCATACCTCTAGCCAAAGGAATGTGTTTCAAAAGATGGGAGCCAAAACTCATTGCCAAAAGATAATGTCCATTGTCGGAACGGATCCTAGGACATGTTAATGACACGTCATTTTGTTTACCCAAATTGGTTGATTTGATAAAAGTGCCCATTGTCGGAACGGATCCTAGGAAATGCTTTGTATCAAATGATGATGAAATTGATTTATGATTTATATGCCATTGATAAGAAAAGAGTTGATCAACTTGCTTGCCGACAGACCTATACTTGAGATTTTGACAGTTTAGGTTTTCACATTTGACTGCTAGACTTGTTTCTGACTGTTTTACCAAAGGTTGAGGGTGATGACGATTTATTATGGATGATTGATTATTGCGAGTGTAAGCGAGATGAGGTGGATGGATTTTTCAAATATTTGGATGTTTTGGAATTTTGCAATGTTTTTAGGCTGTTTTTGGTAATTTTTTGCGGTTTTACAAATGTTTTGATTTTATGTTTTCCAATGTTTTTGGGATTTTCCAAGATTTTGACCGAGAGACTAACCTAAAGACCTATCTAGGGGCCTCGGGGGATTATCGATAGATTAGCCTTGCCCTCACGTTATACCTTGAGACCCGCGTAGTTATTTGGCGAGCTTATTTGATTTACAAATGAAGATATACATGATGAAATGTCAGTTTATTATAGCCGAACTCCTATAGGACTGACCTAAATGTCTCGGGGGATGATCAAAGATCAACCTTGCCTACGTTCAAGCTCAGAGACGACGTAGTTCGACAAGACGACCTTGTTTTGGATTTTGAAATGACTTTTTGACCTGTTTTTGGATT
>VDFB02189686.1:0-13310 GCA_007258455.2 Sequoia sempervirens
TAAGCCCCCTTTTTGGGAACCATCTTGGTGCACTTACCCAAAAGCTACCTTATCTTTCATTAAGGTAGAAAGTTTTTGTTATACAACATGCCCCTTTAAAATTGGAGATAGGCACTGCAAAAAGGTAAACACTAATGAAAATGGTCAGTGGTATCTTGGAATATGTGATAAAACTTTCCCTGAATGTGATTATAAATATATACTTCAATTCAAAGTGCAAGACCATACTTCATTCACTTGGATTACAACTTTTGAAGAAGTGGCAGAAGAAATTATGGGTGTAACAACAAAATAATTGAACATTTTGAAGCATGAAAAAAAAGATGATGTTAAGTTTTCACACATTATACAAAAGGTCCTTTTCAACAAATACATATTTAAACTTCAAGTGAAAAAAGAGACTTATATACTTGAACAAAGGATTAAATGCACAGTCATAAAAATAACAAAGTTTGATTATTCATCTTAGAGCCAAGCTTTATTAGACTCAATTGCAAAGCTATAGGTTTCATAACATTCAAATGCTTGAATGTATATAATGTTAACAATGTATTCAAGCATTTGAAAAAAAAAATAGTGGATATATCTAAGTTAGTTAATGCCATTTTGTCATGATATACTTCTTTGATGTTGTCAATACTAAATCTAATGATTGATGAACATTTCTGCTTTTAAATTTATTGTTCTTGGTTGATTATTGTTATAGACAAGTTGGTATGATTTCAGAAATTTCAATGTGTACCCTTATATATGGGAATTGAGATGGCTTAAATGACACAAACAATAATTAAATCAAATTGATTGCTTTTCCAAATTCATATTCATGAAAATGTAAGCATTTTCAAGTCAATAGGCATCTTGATAAAGATAACTCTACGGCGTGTTTTACATATATTATTAATTACTTTTATAGGTATGCTAGTTAATTAAATTATGCTATATTTTATTTGTATTATATTGAATTGTTAAAAGATGTAAAATATTGATACTAAATATATAGAATAGTTTAAAAATTACATATTTTTCAAAAATAAAATATAGTGTGTAATTTAAATACAAATTATATAATTCTTATAATATTTATATTATTATTTATTGAATATTTTATAGAATTTAAACTAAAAAATTATCCTCCCCCTCTCGCTCTCCCTCTCTCCCCCTCTCTACATATATCTCCCTCTTCCCCATCTTCTATGTCTCCCTCCTCTACATATCTCTCTCCCTTTCTCCCTCCCTCTCTCTATCTCTCCCCATCTCTCCCTGATCTCTTTCTCCCTCTCTATACCCCTATCTATCTTCATATCTCAACCTATTTGTCCCTTTATCTTCCCATATATCTATATCTATGTCTTTTCTCTTCCCATCACATCTGTCTCTCCTCTCTTTCTCTCTCTATCTCCCCCTATTTCTATCTCCTCTCCATCTCTGTGCACTGTTTCTCTACTTGTCTCTCTGCTTTTCCCTCTTTCTCCTATATCTCCTTATATCTCTATCTTTTCCATCTCTCTCTCTCTCTCTATATATATATATCTCCCTATCTCTCTATGTGTTTATTTCTCCTCTCATCTCTCTCTATATCTCTATCTCCATTTTTTTATCCCTTTTCCTCTCTCATTCTATATTCGTCTCTACCTCTATCTATAGGGAGAGATACAAAGGTGAAGCATTGGACCTTCCCAAAGATCCACCAATCTCAACACTACTCCCAACTATTTTGAGCATTTAAGTACATATTGTATACTAGATTAGGAGGCATGTGTCAAAGCTCATATTTACTGATGCAAAATAGGTCCAAAGTCACAAATTTGATGTAGAGTTAGTTATAGTTTTGTACAAAGTTTCAAGTGCCACATAGAACAAAGATATTCCAGTTTTTATATCATGTCATCAAATTTGGCACTTCATCAAGATTTGTATCTTCATCAACATTAACAAAAGCAAAGGTATGTACTTGAATCCCTTCCATTTAAATTTTCTATATATATATAAATATTTTAATATTTTCCCTCAAATCCATAGTATATATATTAGTGTGTATTTATTTATTGCAATAAAGAATTAACCTAAGTAACACATTAAGAATTCTAAGGATTTGTGCTTGGAAAGAATACATAACAATTTTTTTTGTTGGATGTTGTGTTGTATAGTTTAGAAAAGTCAAAAATATGAATAGGGATTTAAGGCCATATATTATGGTAGCTACAAATGCAAAAGAAGGAAGGAAATCTATTATCAATCGTGACATATTTTTATTTATTAGATCTTATTTTTATGAATATATGCAAATATAATTTTACTTGTACATCTATTCTATGCCCATTTTTTCATGATATTTTAAAATTCATTTTCTGGAATATTAGATCAATCTCACACATATAAATATGAAACCTCAAAATTTTAAAATTGAATTCTACCCAAAACATAGACACACAATTGAACAAATTCTCAAAAGAAGAATGACAACATCACTAACATTTCATTCAAAATTCACTCAAATCCACATAAGGAGAGAAAATATATTAGAATTATACGTGTATTCATGCTTATAAGTCATATCTACATACAATTTAAGATAATTTGCATATATTCATCCAAAACTCAAAAGTGGCTATCTATTCTATTTCGTCTGCTTGGGGTTTTAACAGCCAATGGCACCACAGATATCACTTCCTCATCAGAGGACAGATATCTTTCTACCCATATATTCAACTCAAAACCTAGCTAGAGCTTTCATCAGTTCTCTCCCTACAAATGAGCCTTGAATTCCCTTTTATATGACAATGGAGCAACAAGCTTCGGGCTCAAATGTAATTTCACCACAAATTTTCATTTGAAGAAAATCTCCATTGCATTTGACTTTCATTACAAAACTTCCCACACGTTGAATCTGCAAAACATATATAGTGCATGAACTAGGGAAAGGTAAAAGAAAAGGGAACACAAATTGTCATCACAATCCCCTTTGTATCCACGCAAAAAACTAGGCAACCAAATTAATTGCCACTAAGGCACCACAACAACTTCTTATTTACCCACCACCCTACCCTTACCAGCACTCAGACCCTAATATACATGCCCACTTCTAGTTGTTTCCCAGTACGGTAGACCCTTAGCCTCCTCTTCTTTCTTGTCCTTTCCCAATGGTTCTAGTCCTGGGTCCGCTTGGGGTTTTAACAGCCAATGACACTAATAAATATCACTTCCTCATCGTAGATAGATATCTTCTACCCATTTATTCAACTCAAAACCTAGCTAGAGCTTTCATTGTTCTCTCCCTACAAATGAGCCTTGAATTCCCTTTATATGACAAGGAGCAACAGCTCTAAGTCAATTTCACCACAAATTTTCTCACTTGAACAAAAATCTCCATTGCATTTGAATTTCATTTCAAAACTTCTCACATGTTGAATCGCAAAACATAGTAGCGCACAAACTGGGGAAAGCTAAAAGAAAAGGGAACACAAATTGTCATCAAAATCCCCTTGTCTCTATCCATGCAAAAAAACCAAGCAACCAAATTGCCACGAAGGCACCACAACAACTTCTCATTTACCCACACCGCTCTCTACTAACACTCGCACTCGTGATACACCCTCTTCTCAGTTGTTGCCCAACACGTAGACCCTCGCCTCCCTTCTTTTCTTTCGTCTCCGTCTACCACGTTCTAGTCCGTTTGCTCAGTTTTACAGCCATTGCACCACATATATCACTTCCCTCACCGAGGGAAAACCGTGGATTGCTTAGGTAAATATCCGGCTAATAGCCTGAAATGGGCCCCTGCCATCATTAGCGGTTTCGTAAGGTCAAGCAGCACGCATCCAAAGGAGCCATGCCCATACCTTATTTTCTCCCATCATTATCTGGTAATAGAGAACACGGACTGCTGCCTTTTGTTACTTTACCAGTTGAGTAGCAACGCCTCCGAATTGTAACCTTCACCAGATTCATCTAGTGGTACAAGCCCCGGGCTCGTCAAACGTTAACTTCCCTAATAGCGTGACCCAGCTTTGTGAGCTCAAACAAATGCATCTCCCATCAATTTTACCATTTCCTCTATTGGCACTCAAACTTCTGGTTTTTTAATTTACCTAATAAAATTTCTTCTTAACCGCTACAAGAATGACACTATTAGCGCTTAATTCTCTTGTATTTATTGTGCGAGGTAATGGCAACCTTCATCAATGCTTAGTAAAAATGCATGTGCAAACATGGCAATTTGGCGGCGTATGTACTGTCACCATTTAACTAGAGCTGCATGAGAATCCAAAGATCACCCTTCATGATTTCCAACAACAACATCTTCACACAGATTGAGATCGACGTACACATCTTCACACAGATTGAGTTTGAGGTCTACAAGTTGCCGGGTACGATTGAGATCTTCTCCCATATCTTTGAATCTAGAAAATCTACACATTGCACGGTTAGTATTTAATGAAAGGCTTTGGCTAAGTCGTCAGCGACATGACCCCTGGAGTTAATGGCTTAGGCTTACGACACCACATTAAAATTAAAACCCAACTTTGATTTTAATACTTTATTTCCTCCATAGGGTTTTATTTCCTAAGTTTCGGTTGGCCCCGTTAAATTCTTATCCCAACCCTAACAAAGAACAAATGATTAAGCTAAGGATTGTATTTGTTGTTATAACTTTAGTTCTAGAGAATTCTTAATTACCAATTATTATTTGTGCATTTGTATATGAATCCAATTGAATTCCTTTCCATATCATTATGGAAAATTTTATTATTGCAACCCTAACTCTAACACTAATTAAACCTTGACCCTAACCTAATTGAGGTCGTATTATAACCCTAACTCTAATAGTAATTGAATTGTAATCGTAACCCTAGGTATTGTTGAAACCTAACCCTAATTGTATCAAAACCCTAGAGAACTCTAATTGAACCCTAGCCCTAAAATAGACAATAACCCTTACCTTAATTGAACGCTAACTCCAATCCTAGCCCTAATTTAAGACTAACCGTAACCCTGACATTAATTAAACCCTTATTGAATTACAACCCTAATTGATCCCTAACCCAAGTTGAATACTAATTGAACCTTAACCCTAAGTGAATAGCAACCTTAATTAAACTCCAACCATAATCCTATTTGAATTTTGACCCTAATCATAACCATAATTCAACCCTAACCTTAATTGAACCCTAACCCTAAACATGAGTTCAATTAAGTTTAAGGTTCAAATAGGGTTAGACTTTAATTAAAATTAGGTATAGGATTCAATTAGGATTAGGGTTGGGGTTGGGGGTAAAGATTAAGGTTCTATGATAGAGCTTGGGGTTAGTGTTAGGGTTCAATTGGGGCAAGGGTTAGTATTAGGGTTAGGGTTATGGTTCAATTAGGGTTTCATTAATGTTAATTTTAGAATCATAGTTATGTTTAAGGTTGGATATAAAATTAGAGTTAGGTTTGAAGTTAATTAGTGTTAGTTTTAGGGTTGGGGTTATGGTTAGACTTATAATTAATGTTAGTATTGGGATTAGATTCTATCACTTTAATAAAAATAATCTTCTATAAATTCATTCAATTTTTTTTTTAAATTATATAATTTAAAATATTTTCAAATTTACCTATGTTGATATATGACAGATATAGAAAATCTAAACTCTATACCATTTATAGTTAACTTGAAATTGTGTATAAAAAGGTTTAAGTTATGAATGTTATAATATAAAAAATAAATGTGTTTTCTTACCGTTTATTTGTCGCTTTAAAAGATGTGTGCCAATAATGCCATTGCAACCACCAACGATTAATTTTTTTCGATGGTTAAAGATTAGAAATGGTGTTAAATTTATCTATAATAAGTAAATTTATCATTGATTTTTCGATAAGTAAATCAATATTTCAAATTTATCTATAAATTTTTATTTAATTTTTCTTAATTATATTAAATTATATTTTATTAAATTAGCTAAAAAATTTAAGTTGCTTATAAATAATTTTATGCTTTTTATAATTAACTCGATATTGTGTATAAAAGGTTTAAGTTATGAATGTTATAATATAAAAATAAATTTGTTTTCAATGTTTATTTGTTAGTTTGATGAGAATAATGTTGCATAGTAATGATTAAATTTTTCTTTGATTGTTAAGGATATTGTGAAATTATTCTATAAGTTAATTTAATGCTATAAGAACAAGTATATACATAAAGAAAATATTCAATATATTTTAATGCACTATATTTTATAAACAAACATCTAAAATAAAATGAGATTGTAAAAATACAACTTCTAATGAGTGAACATACATTTAAAGTTAAAGTGAAATTATAAAACAAATTAAAAATTTAACCTTTATTTTTCTTCTATAAATATAATTTTTTTATTTGTTGTCCGCCTAGTAATGCCCACTTCTCCTTTTAATGAATGTTTTATTTTGCAAGGGTTGATTTAGTGATGTCGTTGATCTATTTCCTGCAGATATCAATAGTGCCCGCCATCCCATGATCGAGAATTGAAGGATCGCGAAATCATGGGCTGCACCATCGTCCCATCCTGGATCGTTCCATGCTTTATCGTCAATTTCAACCGCCATTTGATTCACAGCCATTCTCACCATCCCGAATGGTGCTTTTGGGTTGATTAGAACGCGGCAACCGTGCGGTCTCATTCGGCGAAGCTTCAAAGAGTAAAGGAAACACTCAGCCGACTTTAAATGGAAAGGGCTGATTACTAAAGTGTTCTCCGTGACGCACACATGTTCTAAAATCGACGGGATATGTTATAATCTCACCGAAAAGCTACCAAAGGTTAACTACATGGTCGGGCTAATCGCGGTTAAAGGAACGAGATCATCGATGCTCAGATCAACGGCCATGTCCGCCATCGCGATGATCGTAAGTTTCGTGATTGCGAGCATCGCGGGCAACCGCCACGCGGGACTTCCCCTTCGCCAGAAAGTGTATGGTAAGGTGGGCCCCTATCACCGGTTGGAAATTGCGTCACTTTGTTTTGAAGGTGGCCGATGATTTTATTTTGTAGATGGCTGAATTAGTGCCGGCCAAGGATCTATATTTCCGCATCAATCGGGTCGCACTATCCCGCCGCATCGTGAATTATAGATCGCGATATCACGAGCGCTTGCCACATGTCTCATCCGATGAGGTCTAAAGAGTGAAGGAAGCATTAGCCGGTTCTAAATGTGTTAAGGGGCGGATTACTAAAGTGCTTGTGAGATGCACATGCTTTATTTCAATGCAGATGCTATAATTTTGAGGGAAAAGCTGCTCGGCAGTTAACGTAAAGGACGGCGACCATTTTTGAAGGAGCAGGATCTCTGATGAGAAGGATCAACGGTTGCCCGCCATCCCACGATGGTAAATTGAGGGATTGCGGTATCGCGGGCAATTGCCACGTGGTTTTCATTTGTGGCTTATGGCATGGTGGGCCCCTTATTGCCGTGTTGGCGATTATGTCAGCCTATTTTGAAGGTGGTCATCGATGATTTGATCAAACTGGAGGATCAACGGTTCAAATTTAAATTTGTATCAAATGTGGTTGGAGCTGTTCGTGCAGCCTGCGAGTGAGCTTTAATGGTGGATGAGACATCTATTGGAAATATTTGATCGACATAAAATCAATTTACTTACTTCATTTGTATCACAAGGAATCCAAGTATTTCGTAAAAAATAGTTTCAGAGCCAAAGGTGAAATTGCGAGCAGCTGCAGCCAGAAATTGGAGTTTGTGCGAAAAAATCCGTGAGTTTATTTTCTCTGTTTCCCAGTCATTATGAACCTAAATTTGGGAAGGGGGGTCTGCTATGCATGTCACTGAGCTCATTAAAATCTTTTGTTGGGGCTATAGTTTAATCATAAATTGTGAGGAATTGCAGTATTTTTACTCTATAATTTCCTATCTCTACTTAGTCATAGTCACTTGAAGTGTAACATTGTAGTGAAGCCCTAGTTTGTCTAAAATGGCACCACCCAAGCAGCACTCTAGCCACATTGAGTATTTGAAAAGAAACTTGTACGATGATTTCCTAGATCAATTTTCATTGTCAACAAATGATAGAAGGAAGGGTGTATTGTTATTGCGAGGGAAAATGCTAGGGGAGGGGTTGGTGTATAATAGTTCCAACATTGTTGATGCTAGGGTTCCACTCACTGGCTTAGAGATGTTCAGATTATGGTATGGACAGAGGAATTTGCCTCACCCTTTCTCAAATGGATGGATGTATGACTTGGGTAAGCTGGTTGTACCAAATGTGTTCCCTGATGTGGACTTACTTAGGGCAGTGGCCATGAGATATGACCCCATCACACAGATAATTAGAGATAATGATGGAGGGGTTCTATTAGAAATTAATAGAGATGTTATCCAATAGACTTTTGATTTGAGTGAGCCGAGTGATGAATTGGTTCCTATTAATTTTGAGGAAATGAAGCAGGAGTATACAAAACTAAAATCTCTTTTTAGGGTTAAGCTGCTTCCACCTCATCTGGTTAAGGCAGGAGGTTCACAATTTCACATAATCCCTAGTGACCAAGAACCCTTCAGATTGAATTATTTTGCAAAGCCTTTCTTGGCTACTTTCTATTCACTATGTTAGATTTTGGGTTTCAGTCCTGGTGCAGTAATACCAATTGCATACATGTTCATGGGGGTGCAAATACAACACCCTAAATTCTTTGTAACATATGACTTTGCTTCTTTTTTGGCGGAGAGGATAGATGAAGGGTTGTCGAAGCTGCAGAAAGGTGATACTGGTACTCAATTATTTTGGTATTCCATGTTGATGCATATGTTCCTGTTTAGGAATGTTGATTTCTTTGTTGAGAAGATGAACTTAGGACAATTAGTTAATGGAGAAAGATTTCCAGTACAAATATGGGCTACAGGTCTATCCTCAATAAGGAAACACCGCTATGTGCAATTTGATAATTGTTTTGTTTCAAGATTATGCGGGATAGATTGATGGTAAATGTCCCTAGGATCCCCGAGGAAGTGCATGATTTCCTCAGGCCAAAGGCGAGGAAGCCAAAATTGAGGGCTTTACATAAATGGGTGACATTATCCCGTACCCATTCAACACTGTCTTGAGAATATATGGATTTCAGGGAACCCCTCACATATTGCCATACAATGTGCCACCAAGAATAGGGTTTGTAGAAGTCATGTGGCAGATGGGTTGTATTCATGAAGACAACCTTACTAGAAAGGGGAGGGGAACATTATTCCTTGATTATACAGTAGTGTCTGACTTTACATTTTCAAAGGGAGGCTGGACATATTTTCATAAATTCTTTGTTGATTACCATTTGAGATTTGGTCCAAGGCGACAAATATGACTTTGCTAGTTTCTTTTCTCTCTTTTCGCATTAAAGAATAAAAGGTGGTAAAAGTTTATAATACGAGTTCAATTTCCAGGGACCTCGAATGTAAAATGAATTTTGATTTAAATAGCAGAATCGAACAAGGAGAAATGGATAGCCATATAAGCTACTAGATATTGTGTATGAAATGGATCCGAATTATGATCCACTGATGGAATTCACTCCATACCATAAGAAAATTGATTTTCTGATGAAAAAATTCAAGGAGATTATGGACACCTTGACAACCAAAAGGATAAATTTAAGGCTAAGTATGGATATGCAAGGACAAAGTGATAGGCCAATTGAAACAAGGTCAGTATATTAGCCTACAGAAAGGCGGCCCATCTATAGGAGGAAAAGGGATACTAGTAGTGATGAGGAAGAAGTAGACAGAAAGGGGAAGCAAATAATGAAGGCACCTCCAGAACCAGGTCCAAAATTCAAAGTACCTGGGGCATTCAAGATCATTGAATTACAGTCTTCACCAGAGCGCAGTCCCCCATCACCACCATTTGAGCCACGTCCTAAGAGGAAAAGAACTGATCACCCACTTGAGGATTTGACAGATGAAATTATTGTTACTAATCAGGACATGTAGGTCGGTATGCCTTCCCCTCCTAGGTCAGCTGAACTGGTTCTATTTGATTTGGATATGAAGGGTAAGAGTTTGCAGGATGCAAGAATGAAGGCTTGCAAGGAGTTATTAGATGACAATGCATTTGTAAAGACTAGTATTCTTGCAATTGGCACATAGGATGAAATTTGAGGAATATCAAAATAAATGCAAGGAGAGAAGAGAACTAAGGCCTGATAGGTCAGATCAGGAGAATGATGAAGAAGTAAAAGTTGAACTAATGGAAGAGTTCAAAAATATCACTCCTGAAGAAGAGAGATAACTTGTGAGTCAGGCTGGTGTTTTAATTTTTCCTGAATGGGACATCGCAGATGTAGTGGCTTTCAATGCCATTATGAAATCCAAGAATCCTTTTTAGGATTCTGAAGAAGAAGTTAAGGAAGCATTGCAAAACTCTGCCTTCAGTGAAGAATATGAGACCTTAGCAATTTGGGCATTGGCTCCACAAAAAAGAAAGCCAGACATTGCTAATATTAATCCAAATTTCAAAGGAGGATTAATAATAAAGAGGGCTTCAGAGACTTCAACCACCGAAGCCACTAATTTAACTGTGAATGTGGCCAAATTGGCCCAAAAAACTGCTAAAAGGGAGGAGGCTGAAAGAAAGAGCCTAATGGAGAAGTATAACATTTTAATTGAAGAATATAGTAAAATGCAACAGAGGAATGTTGAGCTACAAACTGAAGTGGAAAGGTTCAAGTATAGACATATTGGGGAAACATCTAGTGCTCCAGGAACCAACACATTACCTCCCACAGTAGGTCAATGCCTCATGCTTCTCCAAATGTTTCTACACTAGGGTCTCCTATTCAAAATGTTGCTCTCACCCCTCCTCTAGAACAAATTGATGAAGAAACAAAGTGCTCTGTTGATCCAACAAAGAGGCAGCTCATACAAAAAATTGATGAATTACAAACATCATTAAGGGTAAAAGAGGAGGGTTTTCTTTCAAAAGAAAAAGAAATTGTTACTACTATTTTGGAGCATTTAAATGAAAGGGTAGATAATAAATTTTCCTCTATACATTCTTTGTATTCTTTGCTATTTGAAGCAATAAAGAATATTGATAGGGATTAGGGGATAGTGATTCCAATAATTGAAAATTGGATCCCTAGGGAAAATGATCTAGATATTATGAATAAAGCCTCAAGGTTTGATGTAAATAACATACCCCAATCATTGAAGCCTACTTATATATTAGTGAAATCATTGCAAGGTTTTTAGACCTTACCAGATGATTTAAGTAGGAAGATTAGGGAGTTGGTAAAGAATTTCAAAGATTGGGGTAACACACTGTTACCTGATATAATTGATGAGAAGGGGGAAATCAGAACACTCCAACAATGGCAAGATCAAGCGAGTAAGGTCATAAATAATCAAATTAAAGTAATTTGTGATGACTCGGATTATGATTTGTTGGTGAACTATATGGATAAGATTATTGGTATTGGCTCATTTTTGGAATCTTTTGAAAGAGATGCTAATCAAGTAGCGGTAAAGTATATGCCTCATAGTACAAAGGTAAGTGAGGTGATTAATTTTGACTGGCCAACTGACGAAGAATACCAGAGGTGGGTGGCTAAGTATTTGAATGATGATGAGTAAAAAGAGTGGGTTACCGACAGGTGGCAAATCAGATGTTGCAGTTACAATGATTCCAGTTTTGTATTGATGGCTTTCTTGGCGTGGGTTTCATATGGTTTTTTGTTATTGCATCAACCTTCCTCCGCTGACATGATGAATGAGAATATGCTCTAGGATGATTGCAGTTGTAACGATTTTTGGAATATCATCAAGTGCTCTAATCAGCTGGTGATATGTGTACTTTCTAGCTTGAAGTTTTTTTGCTCTTTCATTTTTCTATAAGAAGGATTTCAAGGCCAGAAGTACGTGTTAGCAAGTTAGATAATTTTGATCGAGTCTAGGCAAAGTTGCAGAGCTAATTGTAAAGATCAATGGTTTTAGAGAGAATTGCAATTTAGGTTCTAAGTCACTCTGTGATAGGTTTTAAGTTCATGAGGATTTAATGTTGCAAAACAGTATTAGCATTTGAATCAAAATGAAAATTTTAAGCTCGTCTCTCTCCATTATATGTGCATATCTGAACTTTGAATAAAATAACTAAGGGTTGTTTAATTCAGCTCATTGTTGTAGTGTGTATGATTCTATTTTAGCTTTAATTCAAGGAATTAATTAAAATGCTTGAATGGGATTATAAGTAGATATGTTCTACATATCCGATGGTTTTAGAGAAATGCAATTTAGGTTTTGAGTCATTATGTAATAGGTTTTGAGTTCATAGAGATTTAATGTTGTATAACGTTACTCAGCATTTGAGTTGAAATGAAAATTTGAGCTCATGTCTCTCCATTGTACATGCATATCTGAACTTTGAATGAAATAACTAAGGGTTGTTTTATCCATCTCACCGTTGTGGTGTGTATGATTATATTTTAGCTTTAATTCAAGGAATTAATCAAAATGCTTGAATGGGATTATAGGCGGATATGTGTTGTATAAGGATTTGATAAGTAGTCGTGGGTTAGAATGCATACTGATGAAATTGTAATGCAATATTGTCAGGGATCTTATATGTGATGTATTAAATTTATTATAAACCTCTAGATGCTTATGAATTTGACTCCTGCAATGGATATATGGCACTTATCTAAGTTGTAATTATTAGTGTAGTTCAATATTTGTTTGTCTTTTCCTAGAGCTTGCTACAAATTGCAAATCATTGACTATCTTATACAATGGATTGTGTTTAGTTATCTCACGCTCGAAATAGTTGATATTGTCTATGAACAACCAATTCTAGTTGATATTATCTTATCTTGTTGAGCTATCAAGTGAGGTCATTTGCTATTGTTAATGTTGTTAATAATAATGGCGCAGAGGTTGTAAACACATTAAGGGATCACCCTCTCGGGTCTTGCAGAGCCCGAAGTGTAGGAGGCTTTTAAAGTCCTTGTCAGTTGGTCCAGGTCCTTCGAGTTGCCTTTGATTGGAATTGGCAATTCCATAGGTATATTAGAAGACAAACTTGGTTACATTGTAAAAAGAGCCAACATACACGTCAACCATTGAACAACCACCTCTACAACTAAATTTTTAATATTTTATGATCACATGAAACATAAAATACACTAATTTCAAGGTTGTTAACATCACTATTGAAATGTTTTATTTTTTTGGACATCATTAAATTAATTATGTAATGGCATAAAAATTAAAAACATCATGAATTAATTATGTAACCACATAAGTCAAATATAATTCTATCAAGAAATTAATATCAAATAGATAATATAATCGCATAACTTATA
>VDFB02189687.1:0-14239 GCA_007258455.2 Sequoia sempervirens
TTATAAAAACAACACATATGGACTAATAGTTGAACATAAAAAATGGACCAATAGTTGAACACTATAACTTTTGAAAATCCTTCACATTTAATGGGAAAATACATGTTATTTATTGTGCTCACCTTTTATATTTGTAATAGGAAAAACTATTAATATAAAATTATCCAATGCTTGTACTGATGGAACTTCAAATTTTGTTCCTAATGTTTTCACTCATGCCCTGCCTTATGTCACTGGTCTTTCCTGGTGTTGGAAAATTTCTTAGGGCTGGGGTTTTAGCTTTGTCTTCATCTTAAACCCTTGTGATCTATTTCGCCGTTACCTTTTTTGAAGGGTTTTGAAAACATCTTATGCCCCATCATTCTGTCTAGGCCTGGTCCCTTTGGTCTTAATATTTTATTTCATCTGCGGGTTTTATTTTCCTAAGTCCTAGTTGGCCTTGTGTTGAATTTGTGGTTTTAAAAACTTATGTCGTTATTTTCCATCCACCTAGTAATGTCCCCTTGCCCTTTAATGAATGTTTTATTTTTTAGAAGGATGAAATTCACGCTACCGTCGATCAAAATTCCTTCAAGATCAACGGTTGCCCGCCATCCCGTGATCGGGAATTGTAGGATGGCGATATCACAGGAAGGTGACACGTGTCCCATCTGTGGATCAAATTTGTGCAATTGTTCATCAACTATCCTTTGATCTGAGTCATTCCCCGCCATCCCATGATGGTGCTTTGGTTGATTGCAAAATCACGGGTGGCTGCCACGTGGATTATACAAGGTGGGGCCCGAGGAAATTTTCCATCTGCCTAGTAATGTCCCCTTTCCCTTTAATGAATTTTTTATTTTTCAAAAGGATGAAATTCACGCTGCCGTTGATAAAAATGCCTTCAAGATCAACGGTTGCCCACCATCCCGTGATCAGGAATTGTAGGATGGTGATATCACAGGTGGGCAACATGTGTCCCATCTGGGGATCAAATTTGCACGACTGTTCATCAACTATCCTTTGATCAAATTTGTAGGATTAAATCACACACATGGTGATGTTTGTCAGGGGAGCTCAATTGGAAGACATTCCTCAATCCAGTTGGTCATAATTTTCCTCTAAGAAGAAAGTCGGCAAGACCTTGCAGATGTCTTGCTGACTACCAGTGCATTTTGTTCAGTAAGCGTCTGTGTTGCCTATCGGCAAGACCTCGGGGATGTCACAGCGAGTGGAGTTCACATGCAAACACATGTCGGTAGGACATCGGTCATCGTCCTAGCGACTGGGAGTTTCCCATCGGCATGAAAGTTTCCTTCAGAGCTAAGGCATCCATGTGTTGTCTTTCTCTTTCAAGAGAAGTAGAGTAGTGATATTATGTTTTCATGTTATTGTGCCAAGACACACGTCAACACTTACTAACATCATTAAAAGGTAAGTTTATAATTATAAAAATTTAACATTAGAATTATTTAACATTTGAAATATAAAATTTAAATATTATATTATAATAGTTTATAATTTACTTATATAGTATTTTGGATAATAGAAACAATTTTGATTGATTTAATATTTCTAAGTTCATATTGATTTTAAATCTTATAAATATAATTATATATCTTTTAATCAATATTATAATTTAAAAAATAATAATAAATATTGAGCATCTTAGATTTTTAGTATAACTTAAATATTAAAAAATTTAATGTATAAGTTTATAAAACATAATATATATTTTTTTAAATAAAGATTTAAAGATTATTATATATGTATATTTAAAGATCCATAGAATTATCTTTTTAACTATGAAATTAATATGATTAATTTCATATATAATTTTATCTTATCTTATCTTTTTAACAATTTTTTGGTATCCTACATAATTTGTTTTCTATAAGTATCATGTTGTATACCCTTTATATGGAAGGTAGTGTTTTTTCATGGAGCTTAATAAGTTTTAATAATTTTTAGTCATTTTAAAGATTTTTTTTTTTTATAAAGATAGGTATATTTAGACTTTTGATGGCTTATGTACAATTATGCATATTCTTTTATTTATTATATTTTTTGCAATATCATGTTAATTTTGATTAATCACATTATTTGTTTGTTATTTTTATTTGTTTTGTTGAAAAATATTTTATCTTTACTTTACATCTATGATAATTTCAAAATTATCAAATTTAAAAATTATAAATAAAAACTTATTTTCATTAATCTCTTGAAGTACGTAGGTCCTAATCTTTTGTAGATTAATAACTATCTAAATATCTATTACTTTCCTTTATTTCTATAAATGTGTCTCATGTCTCTATTGAAATTTATGAGATGTGTATGTAATTCTTAGCACAACACTCTTAGAGATTAGGATTTATTTTCACATTTATCTATTTTCTTATTGTTCCTATTAGTGGCTAATTAAATCTTCATTGAAAACCTACAAAGAGCTTGGGTCCTTCAATCTCAAAGCCTATCTAATTTCTTGATGAGAATCATTCACATTGATTCCCAATAATATTGTGCTCCTTGCATAATACATTTATAAAATGCACTTGGTAATTTAGTACGTGGTTGAAATATTAGAATAACAACAAATGGTTCTTTTCATTTTGGCACATGATTGGCCATTTTTACTATGTTAAATTTTTATTTTCACTTTTATTTTCATGGTTTTCATGTTGTCAAATTTTCATACATTTCTTAGTCTTTTAAAAAAAATAAATGAAGGTTCTATTAGTGTCCCTAATCTTGCTAAAAATCATGTATAGAGAGAGTACAATATATAAACTATTAATTATAGAGTATAACAACAAAATGAATTTAAAAACTACTACATAGAAACAAGGTTTAGAATAATTCAAAATAGAGATACCATTCTCCCACAAATACTATGTATAGAAACCCTATATAGCCACACTTTCACCTCAAAATCAAGAGAATAAATTATCATACATTGTTTCTATAATGAATTTAGAGAATAAATTATATATTTTAAATTCAATAATGAATTTCAAAAATATTAAATCAATCAAAATTGTTTCTATTATCCAAAATACTATATAAGTAAATCTTAAGCCTAACAATAACCCTAAGTGAACACTTATCCTAATTCAACCTTAACCCTGATTTAGCCCAAACCATAACCTTAACCCTAACCCTAATTGAACCTAACCCTAATTAAACTCTATCCCTGATTGAAATCTAACCTTAATTAAACTCTAGTCATAATTGAACCCCAACCCTAACCCTATTTGTTCCTAACCCTAGTATCTCACAAATACAGGATCAAGACCTTGCCAAGTCTGGTAAACCTTATTGGATAGTGATAAAAGCTACCTTATCTTTCATTAAGGTAGAAAAAATATGTTATACAACATGCCCAGGTTGAAAATTGGAGATAGGCACAACAAAAAGAAGGTAAACACTAATGAAAATGGTCAGCGGTATTGTGGAAGATGTGATAAAACTTTCCCTGTATGTGATTATAAATATATACTTCAATGCAAAGTGGAAGACCATACTTCATTCACTTGGATTACAACTTTTGAAGAAGTGGCAGAAGAAATTATGGGTGTAACAACAAAAGAATTGAACATTTTAAAGCATGAAAAACAAGATGATGTTAAGTTTTCACACATTATACAAAAGGTCCTTTTCAACAGATATATCTAAGTTAGTTAATGCCATTTTGTCATGATATACTTCTTTGATGCTATCAATACTAAATCTAATGATTGATGAACATTTTTGCTTTTAAATTTATTGTTCTTGGTTGATTGTTGTTATAGACAAGTTGGTATGATTTCAAATTTCAATGTGTACCCCTATATATGGGAATTGAGATAAACAATGACACAAACAATAATGAAATCAAATTGATTGCTTTCCAAATTCATATTCAGGGGAATAAGCATTTTTTTTTTTTTCAAGCTTCATGGGCATCTTGATAAAGATAACTCTTGCAGGTTTTTACATATATTATTAATTAATATAGTATGCTAGTTAATTAAATTATTAACTATATTTTATTTGTATTATATATTGAATTATAAAAGATGTAAAAAATCTTAATACCAAATATAGAAAAATGGTTAAAATTATATATATTTTTCTAAAATAAAATATTAATATCTTTCTCTCTACTTATCTCTCTCCCCTCCTCAGATCTCCTTATATCCTATCTCTACATTCTCTCTATATATATATATATATATATCCCCATCTCCCTATCTCTATATATTTATTTCTCTATCTCTCTCTATATCTCTATCTATTTTTATCCCTTTTCCTCTCTCATTCTATATTCATCTCTACCTCTATCTATAGGGAGAGATACAAAGGTGAAGCATTTGACCTTCCCAAAGATCCACCAATCTCAACACTACTCCCAACTATTTTGAGCATTTAATTACATATTGTATGCTAGATTAGGAGGCATGTGTCAAAGCTCATATTTATTGATGCAAAATAGGTCCAAAGTCACAAATTTGATGTAGAGTTAGTTATAGTTTTGTAGAAAATTTCAAGTGCTACATAGAGCAAAGATATTCCAATTTTTTATATCATGTCATCAAATTTGGCACTTCATCAACATTAACAAAAGCAAAGGTATGTACTTGAATCCCTTTCATTTAAATTTTTCTATAGATATAAATATTTTAATATTTTCCCTCGAATCCATAATATATATATTAGTGTGTATTTATTTATTGCAATAAACAATTAACCTAAGTAACACATTAAGAATTATAAGGATTTGTGCTTGCAAAAAATGCATAACAATTTTTTTTGTTGGATGTCATGTTGTATAGTTTAGAAAAGCTCAAAATATGAATAGGATTTTAAGGCCATATATTATGGTAGCTTACAATGCAAAAGAAGGAAGGAAATCTATTATCAATTTTAATCCACAATTTAATACCATATGAAATATCACATGTAGTATTATCTAAAACTAATTCTTGACATATTAATTTTATAAAATACACTTACCATACAATAAAATTCTCCCAAGAAAGAAACCCTAAGTGAACATTAATTGAACCCTAATTGTAGATTCATAACTCTAATCATAACCCTAATTGAACCCTAATTGTAGATTCATAACTCTAATCATAACCCTAATGGAACACTTATTGAACAGTAGTCCTAATTGTACCATAACCCTAACTTTGAACTATAGTTGAACTCTAATCCTAACCCTAACACTAATTCTTATCCTAATTGAACCTTAACCCCAAACCTAATCTTAACCTTGACCCTATTTGAACTCTTATTGAATTCATAACCTTAATTAAACCCCAACCTCATCCTCAATCCTAACCCAAATTGAACATTAATTGAACCCTAAACCTAACCCTAAGTGAACACTCATCCTAATTGAACTCTTAACTTTTTAGTTGAAAATATTAAAGTGCCTTAGATTTTCCCATTCATCGTCATTTATCATTCAATTCCTAATAGAACTCCAAAAATTTATACTTATATAATGTTTTAATACACATCTAATATTAAGGGTTTAGATTTTAAGGGTTAAGGGTTTAGGGTTAAGGGGAGAGAGATAGAGGGAGTGAGTGAGTGACCCATTTACATATTATTCTTTTATTCTTCGTCAGTTAAATATTTAGTTACCCATTTACTATTAGCAGAAATGACGCAAGAATTTAATAGAATAGACTACTCATATAATACCTTGCATTATGGAGCTCAATTCTCTGATATATTACTACTTATCAAATCCTTTGTAAATAATTGTAAACTTATGACTCCATTTAAGTATTTAATTGATTTTCTTGAATCAAAGCAAAAACATAGACACACAATTGAACAAATTCTCAAAAGAAGAATGATAACTTCATTAACATTTCATTCAAAATTCACTCAAATCCACATAAGGAGAGAAAATATATTAGAATTATACATTTATTCATGCTTATAAGTCATATCTACATACAATTTAAGATAATTTGCATATATTCATCCAAAACTCAAAAATAGGCTATCTATTCTATTCCATCTCTTGGGGTTTTAACAGCCAATGGCACCACAGATATCACTTCCTCATCGAGGATAGATATCTTTCTACCCATATATTCAACTCAAAACCTAGCTAGAGCTTTCATCAGCCTTCCCTACAAATGAGCCTTGAATTCCCTTTATATGACAAGAGAGCAACAAGCTTCGTGCTCAAATGTAATTTCACCACAAATTTTCATTTGAACAAAATCTCCATTGCATTTGACTTTCATTACAAAACTTCCCACACGTTGAATCTGCAAAACATATATAGTGCATGAACTGGGGTAGCGTAAAAGAATAGGGAACACAAATTGTCATCAAAATCCCCTTGTCACTATCCACGCAAAAAAACCAGGCAACCAAATTGCCACAAAGGCACCACAACAACTTCTTATTTACCCACCACCCTACCCTTACCAACGCTCAGACCCTGGTATACACGCCCGCTTCTAGTTGTTTCCCAATACAATAGACCCTCAGCCTCCTCTTCTTTCTTGTCCTTGCCCAATACGGTTCTAGTCTGTCCACTTGGGGTTTTAACAGTTGATGTGCCCACATATATCATTTCCTCATCAGAGGGCAGACCGTGATTGAAGTGACTTAAATACTAACAGTAGTTTGAGTCAATCTCGGTTACATCGTCAGAAGTGTTGCTTGTAAGGTCAATGGGTGAGTGTTGGCCACATCCAGAGCACACCAACTGCTTGCCTTTGTCATCTACTAGTTGAGCAGCAATGTCCTAGAATTGCAACCTTCTACTGCAACCAAAGCAGTAGAAGGTTGCAATTCGAGGACGTTGTTGTTCAACCAAAGCACCTTCTTGAATAGCAGGATCGAGCTTTTGTGAGCTCAAACAAATAGACCTCCTTACTGACTTACTCATTTTCTCTTCTCAGACAAGCACTCAACTTGATTAGACTTAGCCCACAAAGCGCTCTAACTACTACAAGAATGACACTATTAGCAGTTAATTCCTCTTGTATTTATTGTGTGAGGTAATGGCAACCTTCATCAATGCTTAGTAAATATGCATGTACAAACATGGCAATTTAGCAGTGTATGTACTGTCACCATTTAACTAGAGCTGGATGAGAATCCAAAGATCACCCTTCATGATTTCCAACAACAACATCTTCACACAGATTGAGATTGACTTGACTACACAAGCAAGGAATAATTCATTAATGCTTCACCAACCTTCATCTTCCTCCTGCGAGCTATCAGGGAAAAACAGAGATTTACATTAGTTTTTGATCTTGGTTGTCGATCTAAAACCACGGGTTATGAGCTCAATAGTGGAGATTAGACCCCACATTCCATATAGGACATACATCTACCTTTTGCTGACCTCGCGCCAAATAACAAGGTGACACCTTAGGTCTACGAGTTGGCGGGGTACGATCGAGATCTTCTCCCATATCTTCGAATCTGGAAAACCTACACATTGCATGGTTAGTATTTAATGAAAGGATTTGGCTAAGCCGTCGGTGACATGACCACTAGAGTTAATGGCTTAGGCTTACGTCACCGGATTAAAATTAAAACCCAACTTTGATTTTAACACTTTATTTCCTCCGTAGGGTTTTATTTTCTAAGTCTCGGTTGGCCCCATTAAATTCTTATCCCAACCCTAACAAATAACAAATGATTAAGCTAAGGATTGTATTTGTTATAACTTTAGATCTAGAGAATTCTTATTTGTGCTTTTGTATATGAATCCAACTGAATGCCTTTCCATATCATTATGGAAAATTTTATAATTGCAACCCTAACTCTAACACTAATTAAACCTTGACTCTAACCTAATTGAACTTGTATTATAACCCTAACTCTAACACTAATTGAACTGTAATTGTAACCCTAGGTATTTTTGAAACCTAACCCTAATTGTATCAAAACCCTAGAGAACTCTAATTGAACCCTAACCCTAAAATAGACAATAACCCTTACCTTAATTGAACCCTAACTCCAATCCTAGCCCTAATTTAAGACTAACCTTAACCCTGACCTTAATTAAACCCTTATTGAATTATAACCCTAATTGATCCCTAACCAAAATTGAATACTAACTGAACCTGACCTGAGACACTTAATTTAATTTAATGGATTTAGATATTGGGGTTGGGGGTAAAAGATTAAGGTCTCTAAGGATAGAGCTTGGGGTTAGTGTTAGAGTCTCAATTGGGGCAAGGGCTAGTAATTAGAGCTAGGCTACTGTCCAATTCAGGGCTCTACACGTTAGTTTTAGAATCATAGTTATGTTTAGGGTTGGATATAAAATTAGAGTTAGGTTTGAAGTTAATTAGTGTTAGTTTTAGGGTTGGGGTTATGGTTAGACTTATAATTAATGTTAGTATTGGGATTAGATTCTATCACTTTAATACAAATAATCTTCTAAAAATTCATTTAGTTTTTTTTTGAAATTATATAATTTAAAATATTTTCAAATTTACCTATGTTGATATATGAGAGATATAGCAATTCTCAACTCTATACAATTTATAGTTAACTTGACATTGTGTATAAAAAGGTTTTAGTTATGAATGTTATAATATAAAAAATAAATGTGTTTTCAATGTTTATTTATCAGTTTAAAAGATGTGCCAATAATGTTGCAATCACTAATGATTAATTTTTTCTTGATGGTTAAAATAGATTGGTAAGTAAATTTATCTATAATAAGTAAATTTATCATTGATTTTTTCATGATAAGTAAATCAATATTTCATAAATTTATCTATAATTCTTATTTAATTTTTCTTACTTATATTAAATTATATTTTATTAAATTGTTAAAAAATTTAAGTTGCTTATAAATAATTTTATGTGTTTTTATAATTAAGTTGATATTGTGTATAAAAGGTTTAAGTTATGAATGTTATAATATAAAAAGATAAATTTGTTTTCAATATTTATTTGTTAGTTTGATGCGAGAATAATGTTGCATAGTAATGATTAAATTTTTCTTGATTGGTTAAGTGATATTGTAAAATTATTCTATGTTAATTTAATGTTATGAATGCTATATAATATAAAAAAAATATTTCTAATATATTTTAATGCATCTTTATATTTTATAAACAAATATCTAAAATAAAAATGTGATTGTAAAAAAAATACAACTTAATGAGTGAACATACATTTAAAGTTAAAAGTGAAATTATAAAACAAATTGTAAATTTATTTTATTTTTCTTCTATAAATATATTTTTTTTATTTGTCGTTCGCTTAGTAATGCCCACTTCTCCTTTTAATGAATGTTTTATTTTGCAAGGGTTGATTTAGTGCTACCATTGATCTATTTCCTGCAGATATCAATGGTGCCCGCCATCTTGTGATCGGGAATTGAAGGATCACGAAATCACGGGCGAGCACCACGTGTCCTATCCGAGGGATCAAATTTGAGCTATCGCTGACCAACTACCATTTGATCTGAGTCATTCCCCGCCATCCCACGATGGTGCTTGGGTTGATTGTGAAATCACGGGCGGGCACCACATGTCTCATCCGATGAAGCCTAAAGAGTAAAGGAAACACTAGCCAGCTTTAAATGTATTAAGGGGTGGATTACTAAAGTGTTCTCTAGACGCACATGTTCTAAATCGATGGATATGTTATAATCTCTCTAGAAAAGCTGCTCAAAGGTTAACGACATGGTTGGCGACTGTGTTAAAGGAATGAGATCAATGATGCCTGCTATCCCGCAATCAGAGATTACAGGGATTGCGATATCACAGGTGGGTGCCACGTGCCCTTCCTAAAAGATGAAATCTGTGTGACTATTGATGAGCTATCTCTTCAAAATTGATGGTGCCTGCCATCTCGCGATTAGAAATTTTGGGATCTCGATGTCGCAGGTGCCTGCCACGTGTCTCATCCAATGAAGCCTAAGGAGTGAAGAAAGCATTCGCCGGTTTTAAATGTATTACGGGGCAGACTACTAATGCACTTGTAAGATGCACGTGTTTTATTTCAATGCAGATGTTATGATTTTAAGGGAAAAGTTGCTCGATAGTTAAAGGAAAGGATGGCAACCATTTTTGAAGGAGCGGGATTTATGGTAAAAAGATCAATGGTGCCCACCATCCCGTGATGGTAAATCAAAGGATTGCGATATTGCAGGAAACTGCCACATGTAATTCTTTCGCGGTGTATGACATAGTGGGCCCCTTTATTGCCATGTTGGCGATTATGTCAGCCTGTTTTGAAGATGGCCATCGATGATTTGATCAAACTGAAGGATCAACAGCTCAAATTTAAATATGTA
This sequence comes from Sequoia sempervirens, assembly GCA_007258455.2. Classification (NCBI taxonomy): domain Eukaryota; kingdom Viridiplantae; phylum Streptophyta; class Pinopsida; order Cupressales; family Cupressaceae; genus Sequoia; species Sequoia sempervirens. The sequence goes on from VDFB02189687.1 coordinate 10,265, forward strand.
TCAAATTATGGTTGGAGACCTTTGTGCAGCCCACAAGTGGGCTTTAATGGGAGATGAAACATCTACTGGCAGGATTTGATCAACATAAAATCAAGTTACTCATCTCATTTGTATCACAAAGCATCCAAGTATTTCATGAAAATAGTTTCAAAGCCAAAGGTAAAATTGCAAGCAGCTGCAACCAAAAATTGGAGTTTGTGCAAAAAAAGCCGTGGGTTAATTTTCTTTGTTTCTCAGTCATTCTGCACCCAAATTTGAGAAAGGGGGGGTCTGCTATGCTTGTCACTAAGTTCATTAAAATCTTTTGTTAGGGCTATTATTTAATCATAAATTGTGAGGAATTGCGGTATTTTTACTCTATAATTTCCTATCTCTGCTTAGTCATAGCCACTTGAAGTGTAACATTATAGTGAGGCCCTAGTTTGTCTAAAATGGTGTCAACCAAGCAACACTCTAGCCACATTGGGTATTTGAAAAGAAACTTGTATGATGATTTCCTAGATCAATTTCCATTATCAAAAAATGAGAGAAGGAAAGGTTTGGTGTTGATGCGAGGGAAAATCCTAGGGGAAGGGTTGGTGTGTAATAATTCCAACATTGTTGATGCTAGGGTTCCACTCACAGGCTTAGAAATGTTCAGATTATGGTATGGATAGAGGAATTTTCCTCATCCTTTTTCAAATAGATGGATGTATGACATGGGAAAGTTGGTTGTTCCAAATGTGTTCCCTAATGTGGACTTACTTAGAGCAGTGGCCAAAAGATATGACCCTCTCACATGGGTAATCAGAGATAATGATGGAGGGGTTCTATTAGAAATTAACAGAGATGTTATCCAATAGACTTTTGATTTGAGTGAGCCAAGTGATGAATTGGTTCCTATTAATCTTGAAGAAATGAAGCAAGATTATACAAAATTGAAATCTCTTTTTAGGGTTAAGCTGCTTCCACCTCATCTGGTTAAGGCAGGGGGTTCACAATTTCACATCAGCCCTAGTGACCAGGAACCCTTTAGAATGATTTTTTTTGGAAAGCCTTTCCTAGCTACTTTCTATTCACTATGTTAGATTTTGGGTTTCAACCCTGGTGCAGTAATGTCGATTGGATACATGTTCATGGGGGTGCAAATACAACACCCTAACTTCTCTATAAAATATGACTTTGCTTCTCTTTTGGTGGAGAGGATAGATGAAGCACTGTCGAAGCTACTGAATGGTGATATTGGTACTCAATTCTTTTGGTATTCCATGTTGATGCATATGTTCTTATTTAGGAATATTGATTTCTTTGTTGAGAAGATGAACTTAAGACAATCACTTAATGGAGAAAGATTTTCAGTACAGATATGGGCTACGGATTTGTCTTGTAATAAGGAAAGCACCAGTTATGTTCAATTTGATAATTGTTTTGCTGCAAGATTGAGGGCTAGATTGATGGTAAATGTAACTAGGATCCCTTAGGAAGTGCATGATTTCCTTAGGCCGAAGGAGAGGAAACTAGAATTGAGGGTTTTACATAACTGGGGTGACATTATCCCATATCCAGTTAGCATTGTCCTAAGAATATATGGATTTCAAGAAACCCCTCACATACTGCCATACAATGTGCCACCAAGACTAGGGTTTGTAGAAGTTATGTGGCAGATGGGGTGTATTCATGAAAATAACCTAACTGGAAAGGGGAAGGGAACATTATTCCCTGATTATACAGTAGTGTCTGACTTTACATTTTCAAAGGGAGGCTAGACACATTTTGACAAATTCTTTGTTGATTACCATTTGAGATTTGGTCCAAGGCGACAACATGATCATGAAGGTTTCTTTGCTCTTTTCAGACAAAGAATAAAAGGTGGAAAATTTGCACATGAGTTCAATTTCCCTGAGGACCTGGTCAAGAATGAATTTGATTTAAATAGATAGGAATTGAACAAGGAAAAGTGGATAGCTTTTAGTAAGCTACTAGATATTGTGCATGAAATGGATCCAATGTATGATCCATTGATGGAATTCACTCCATACCACAAGAGAATTGATTTTTTAATGAAAAATTTTAAGGAGATAATGGACACCTTGACAACCAAAAAGATAAATTGAAGGCTAAGTATGGATATGCAAGGACAAAGTGATATGCCAATTGAAACAAGGTCAATATGTCAACCTACAGAAAGGTGTCCCATCTATAGGAGGAAAAGGGATACTGGTAGTGATGAGGAAGAAGTAGATAGAAAAGGAAAGAAAATAATGAAGGCGCCTTCACGACTAGGCCCAAAATTCAAAGTACCTAGGGCTGTCAAAATTATTGAATTAAAATCTTCACCAAAGTGCAGTCCCCCATCACCACCACCTAAGCCAAGTCCTAAGAGGAAAAGAACTGATCACCTACCTGAGGATCTCATAGATGAAATTATTGTTACTGATCAAGACATGCAGGTTGGTATGTTGTCCCCTCCTAGGTCAGCTGAATTGGTTCTATCTGATTTGGATATGAAGGGTAAGAGTGTGCAGGATGCAAGAATGGAGGCTTGTAAGGAGTTCTTAGATGACAATTCATTTGTAAAGACTCATGTATTCTTGCAATTGGCATGGAGGATAAAATTTGAGGAATATCAAAATAAATGCAAGGAGAGAAGAGAACTAAGGCCTAACAGGTCAGATCAGGAGAATGATGAAGAAGTGAAAGCTGAACTAATGGAAGAGTTCAAAAAAATCACTCATCAAGAAGGAAGACAACTAGTGAATCAGGCTGGTGTTTTGATTTTTCCTGAATGGGACATTGCAGATGTAATGGCTTTCAATGCCATTATGAAGTCCAAGAATCCTTTTCAGAAATCTAAAGAAGAAGTTAAGGCGGCATTACAAAACTCAGCCTTCAATGAAGAATATGAGACCTTGGCAATTTGGGCATTGGCTCCACAAGGAAGAAAGCCAGACATTGTTGATATTAATCCAAATTTCAAAGGAGGATTAATAATAAAGAGGGCTTCAGAGACTACAACAACCGAAGCCACTAGTTTAACTGTGAATGTGGCCCAAAAGACTGTTGAAAGGGAGGAGGCTGAAAGAAAGAGCCTAATGGAGAAGTATAACATTTTAATTGAAGAATATAGTAAAATGCAATAGAGAAATGTTGAGCTAGAAACTGAAGTAGAAAGGTTCAAGTATAGACATACTGGGAAAACATCCAATGCTCTAGGAACTAGCACATCACCTCCCACAGCAGAGTCAATGCCTCTTGCTTCTCCAAATGTTTCTACATCAGGGTCTCCCATTCAAAATCTTGCTCTTACCCCTTTTCTAGAAAAAGTTGATGAAGAAACAGAGTACTCTATTGATCCAACAAAGAGGCAGCTCATGTAGAAAATTGATCAATTACAGACATCACTAAGGGTAAAAGAGGAGGGTTTTCTTTCAAAAAATAAATAAATTGTTACTCTTGTTTTGGAGTATTTAAATGAAAAGGTGGATAATAAACTACCCTCTATACATTCTTTGTATTCTTTGCTATTTGAAGCAATAAATAATATTGATAGGGATCAGGGGATAGTGATTCCAATAATTCAAAATTAGATCCTAGGGTAAATAATCTAGATGTTATGAATAAAGTCTCAAGGTTTGATGTAAATAACAGGCCCCAATCATTGAAACCTACTTATATATTAGTTAAATCATTGCAAGGTTTTCAAACCTTACCAGATGATCTAAGTAGGAAGATTAGGGAATTGGTAAAGAACTTCAATGATTGGGGTAACACATTACCTCGAAGAATCATGCTAAGGGGAACCTAACACTCCAACAATGGCGTGGATCGAAAGCAAGTGAAGTCATCATCACCCACCAAAATAATTTGTGATGACTCCATGATGATTTGCTAAAATTGTATGGATAAGATTATTGGTACCGCTCATTTTTGAATCTTTGAAAGAGATGCTAATCAGAAGCAGAAAGTATTTTGCCTTATAGTACAAAGGTAAAGGTG